>OY740791.1:30053175-30231492 GCA_963514005.1 Raja brachyura | reverse complement strand
GGGGTTCCCCTCTTCTACCATTGACCAGGCTCTCACCAGGGTATCTTCTATACTCCGACGCTCTGCTCTCACCCCCACCCACCACTCGTAACAAGGGCAGAGCCCCCCTCGTCCAACACCTCCGCTCCGTTCGCAACAACCAGCCTGGTGTCCCGGTGGCTCAGCACTTCAAGTCCCCCTCCCATTCCGAAGCCGACCTTTCCGTCCTGGGCCTCTTCCATGGCCAGAGTGTGGCCCACCGCAGATTGGAGGAGCAGCACCTCATATTTTGTTAGGGTATTCCGACGCGGCCGAGGTTGCGGCTCCTGGGCCGCGGGCCCCATATCCCCTGACTCCGTTATCTTTAAGAGCCCTATCTAGCTCTCTCTTGAATGTATCCAGAGAACCGGCCCCCATCGCCCTCTGAGGCAGAGAATTCCACAAACTGGACAGCATGGGCAAGGTGGGTCGAATGGCCTGTTGCAATGAGGTGTGAGTCTATGAACATACCCGAACCCTCCCCCCGTCGCAAACGCCTCCCTCTTCCTCACCTCTGTCTCCTTGGTCTCCCTGCCGCTCCTTCCGTCCTCCGGTGCTGGGATCCTGCTGAGCTCTCCGGCGGCCGGGCCCCGCTGTCTCGTCGTGTGGGGCGGTGTCCGGCCCTCGCCGCCTCTCTGCCTCGCCCATGGGACCCGTACCCAGGCCGGGGGCTTCCAGCAGGTCGAGCCGAGCTCCACAGGGTGTCAATGTCCACAGCTCCTCGCCCTCCCCACCCCCCCTCCCTGACCCCCACCTCTTCACCCACCCCCTCCCCCTCCCCTCCCCCCCCTCCTCCCTCTCTCCTTCCCCTCCCCCCTCCATCGCCCCCTCTCTCTCCCCCAGGGACCCCTCGCCAGGGCCCAGTCCGGCGGTTTCCCGCAGGTCGAGCTGGGCTCCGCAAGGCCCCGGGCCGCAGGCCTGCTCCTCGCCCTCGCAGCCGGCCAGGCGCAGCAGCCGGGTGTAGGCCCGTCGGCCGAGGCTCTGCCAGCGGCGGCCCAGCCAGGCCTCGCGGGCCTGCAGCCGGGCCCGGATCTCCGTCTGCTTACAGCTGCAGCCGCTGGCGGACGTGGGCCCACTCGGGGTCCGGCCCGAAGCCCACCGGGCCCCGCCACCCGTGGCCGCGCCTCCGCTCCTGAAGCTGCCGCTGCTCAGCAAAGCTGGTCAGCCTGGCGGAGCCCGGGCCAGGATCTCCCGGGACCCAGCCCTCGTTCTGCCCTTCACCGGCCCCCAACTCTTGCACCCCCTCATGCCCGCTCTCCCCCACCCCTCCCCCTCCTCCTTGCACCGCCACCTGGCCGCTCTCCCTCTCACACTCCCTATGGCCCTTCGCCTCTCTCCCCGAGTGCCCGCGGCTCCGGATGATGTAGGTCAGACGCCGCTGACCGGCCTCCCCTGCCCGTCGTCAGCCCCGCTCCCGGGATCCCCGCGCTCCTCCAGGGGCGCTGCAGCCTCGGTGGGATCTTGCTGTGCACACGGGCGGGGATGAGTCACACTGGGATATTCCTGTGTGCACGGGCGGGGCTGAGTTACACTGGGATCTTGCTGTGTACACGGGCGGGGCTCAGTCACAACGAATACCTGCCGCATCGAATACCACCTTAAGCCATCTGGAGATAGTCTGCACCGTCACCCTGTGACGTGGGTTTCCATGGCTGACAACAGATCCACCTCCATGTTCCTGATGGCCATTTCCAGACCTGTAGTCGCAGGTCTGTATAGTTTAAGTAACTCTTTCATAAAGAAGTTACTCTATTGTGGGTCGATCATTCTATCCAGGTTTAATTCCTGTAGAGTCTGGACCCGTTGTGCTGTATTCAGTGCTATTGCCATCACCACTTTTAAAGGTAAGTCCAGTGGTACCTCCGTCAAAAGCGACCAGCCCCTGAGTAGGGTCAACACCACCCTTATCTCTCAGATATTATATCGTGGTCGGGAGGGATGGAAAGAACATATCCCTCGTAGTTTGGATACCAGCTGGTGAGATCCCACTCCAATGTTGAGCTAGGATGACAGTGCACTCCTGGCACTGTATGCAGCACTGTAACTGAGGGCTGATCATAATGAAGACCTGTGAGGATGCCAGCACATTGGTGATCGTAGCAGGTATGTAGGTGGTCTTGGTCAGACTACAAAACCTCTCATATCCTATGTAGGTGAGGTAGTGTTTCCCAGTGGACTTTCTCTGCACGATCTATATGACGTCCATGGTCCTGTATGTTCCAGACCTGGGTATGTTTTCTGCAACACCTGTCTGATGAGGCAGAATGGGAAAGCATAGAAATCCATTTCCCCAATGTAGCGAGAACTCGTCCATCGCCACTCCCGCAGGATCTGGTTCTCAAGAGACACATATATGTATCTAGTGGTTCACCTGGACACAAGGAGGTCAATATCTGGTGTTCCATATAATGCTATAATTTTAGCAAATATTTGGAGGTTCAAGATCCACTTGGTGTCGTTTATTAGACACTTGTGACCTGGTATCCGCCACTGTATAGAGCTAACCAGAAGGTAAATATCTGATATCCAAATATTTATTTTAATGCACCAGAGCCAATTAATTTTTCCAATTCATCACAAGATATTGACTTGATACCACCCATAAGGTTTGAATATGCCACCTCAGTGGTACTCTATGGAGATGGACATACGTATGCTGCAGATTGGTGCATTAATCCCGCAGCCCGTGACATGCTCCAAGCATATCTGAGCAGTCCCAGCCATAGGTGCTTGCGCCGGTTTGTAGCATGGCTAATGGGTTTTATGTAAGGATGGGATTTAACAATCACAAACATTGCTAATCCACCATAGTAATTCAATTTATGCCTTGATTGGCGGCTACATAGGCCCGAATGTCTAGCATTCGCTATTAATGCCAAGATTTTGCTCTACAAGCTTTGATAGTGTAACGGCCAATTATGTAGCTAGAATGTAGCTGCAGGTAACCAATGCCTAGCAGCATGTCTAATAGTCGGTTTCCTGGTGCAAGCAAGGCTGTTATATGCTTCTATGATGTCTGTAGCTTAGTTCCCTGGGATGGTGACAATCAAACCTATGTATCCCATAATGTATGTAAATTCTCTCTCGTAGTGAGGTTAAATATATATGCAGCACTCTCTAGAGAACCAGACCCCTTGCCTCCGTGGTTACCGGCGGGTCTGACGTTCTGGATCCTGGTATTCCATTGGATTGTGGTGAGGTGCTGCTGATGTATAGGTCCTTACTGGTCTTCAGGTGGCCCCCGAGGTCTTGTGTATGATGTTTGCCTGCGCACTGCCGGCCTGCTGGAGGGAGGTGGGTTGTCAACCCGACTGCCTCCGTCTCCTAATCCAGGTCCTTGACCTGTAGGGGCAGGTCCTCACTGAACAGCTGTCTCGGTGGTGGCGTCGCAGATGCCTTGTACAACCCCGCAAATATGGGGTTTAGGAGTCGGTTAAATGGCGATATACCAGGAAGCGTTAACTTCGTGACTAATATCGCAAGAGCATCCTCCTGCTCTGCCGTTATTTCCGTACTGTCAACCGACCTGGCAAAGGCAGTAATCCCCGACGTCAGCAATTTCATGATCTTTTGTAACTTCAGCTCCTGTGCCCTTATCCTGGGACTGTTGGTACATTCAACGATGCAGTTGATTGGGCCTTGTATTTGATGATCGCCTTGGTAAGGACCTATTCCTGCAGCTGGTGTGTGATGAGGTAGTTTATGCTAGCCCCTAATTTGGGCTGCAAAAGGCTGACCCGAGAGCTTCGGCTGGGGGAACTTGGAGACCACATTCAGCAGTTTCTCCTGGGTTTTCTCAGGTACTACAGGTTCCTCCAGGACTGGAGGACATCTGGTCCAGCTGCAGAGATTGTGCTCTAAGATACGCTCCATCATGCGCTCCATCCGAGCCATGCAACCACCGCCGCATCTGCGCACAATAAGTCGACTTCCTCAGGTTCTGGAGAATCTCTGAGGCTTCTGTCATTGCCCCACACCTCGTCGAGGTGATAACAAGGGTGCCAAGACAGGATGTCGCTGCCTGCCGCTTCTGCGTGGCTAAGCGACTCCCGCGCGGACCTGCCGATGGTCCTCCGTCTTCCGGACGGAGGCGGCCCCCTAGTCTGATAAGACATGAGCGGTGATGAGTCGGTCCCGGCCGCCGAAGTGTGGTACCCCGACGTCCGCGCGGGCTTGCCGCCTGTCCTCCAAAGGCGATGTTCGGTCACTTCCTCCACTACAAGGGGGTGCGGTGACCGAGATGTTACTACACCGATCTGCAACCAGGCAGGCTCCCTCGGTGCTGAGTCTGTGTCCTCCTTTGGGACAAAGCGTCGTTCGGTCACGTCCTGCCGCTAAAGGGGGTGCGGTGACCGAGATGAGACTGCACCGACCTGCAACCAGACAGGCTCCATCGGTGCTGTGTCTGTGTCCTCCTTTGGGACAAAGCGTCGTTCGGTCACGTCCTGCCGCTAAAGGGGGTGCGGTGACCGAGATGAGACTACACCGACCTGCAACCAGGCAGGCTCCCTCGGTGCTGAGTCTCTGCCGACCGCACATGTGGTCCTCCAGACCCAGGCCTCAATCCTTCACCGGACCACGATCTGGCGGCCTGCTCCGGTGGAAAGTCGACCCCGGCTCCTATGGCGGGTTTACCGACTGCTGTGCGATTCTTCCCCTGCTCCTCCCTCTGGTGACCTGCAATTTAGGGAGAGAGAATGTGCCAAGAATATAACACGTTACGCACCTTTGCTCCACTGTCGCTATGGTTAAGTGACAGAGGTAGGGAGTCAGGGTCTTTCCTACCCTGCTCCTGCGTGGTGCTCTTACCACTTTACGGCACCATGGTCAGTCGTGGTGGAGAATCGGGTCCTGGCTGCGCAGGGCTCCCCTGATTTCCGCGTTTTTATTCCGACCCGCAGAGCGTGTGCTGCCGGCGTTGCGGGCAGCTCCAGGAATGGTGGGCGTTGACTCACATCCAAAGTCCCATGGCCCTGGGAGGCATACTTCGATGCCTTCATTCTGGTCTCCCATCCATCTGTAAGCAAAGTCTAGTACCTAAGCTAAACAACTCAAGGTTAGTATCTTACCTGAGGGTCTTTATGAGCTTCCAGTGGAGGAGCGCACTCTCTTCCCCTCGCTCCAATGGTGACCAGATTCGCATGCGGGACATAGACGGCCGCTAACGGTAAGGCCCCCGCCTATATGCGAGCCCCCGTCTCTGCTACCTCTAAAGGGTAGCATGGCCGTTCGGCCACGGTATACCTGTGGCCTGTGGCGTCGAGTCGGAGCTCCTGCTCGCCTCTGCTGCCCGCGAAAGGCAGTCTCCGGGCCCGGATCCTGTCCACGGGCTAGCCCGGGTATGTAAACCGTCAGCCCACAGACCTTGCGGGCTGCGGTGCAGATGTGTGCTGTCGCTCTGCCATTGCTGCGCAAACGGTGAGTGTTGAGCCCGGACCCCACAGGGTCAACGAGCTGCCCCATTGAAAAAATAAGTTGGGCTTTAAACAACATGAATAATTCCTGCAACTCCATTCCCTCTTAATTACAGCACTGGGATAATGCATGCTGTGTAGAGTTGAGTTGGGGCTAACCCCTGCTCTGAGTTAATGCCGACAGCCCGCAGTATCCTGTGGGCTGCGGTGTAAGTCGGGCTGCTGCTCTGCCATTGCTATCCGCGAACAGCGAGCCTGCAAGCCCCCACTTCTATATAAATGCCGGCAGTATCCTTGCGGGCTGCGGTGTAAGTCGGGCTGCTGCTCTGCCGTTGCTCACTGCACACGGCAAGCCTGCAAGCCCCTACTCACTTATAAATGCCGCCAGCCCATGGCCTACGGCGTAGAGTCGGCTGCCTCTGCCGTCCTCCGCCGGCGAGTGTGAACCCGGACCCACGTGGGTCAACGGGCTCATCCAGACTCCATGAATTAGAGCCGCCGCTGACTGCTCGCATTCCGCGGTCCGCAGTCAGTGTCGAAGCGGCCTGGAGCACTCTGAACACAGAGTCTCTGTAAAGGAAAAAAGGGACGGCGGGTTAGTTTTTTCACTTACATGCAGGTCCCAGCAGTGGAGGAGCAACGCTCCTCCCTGCCCGTCGCTCGCACGCGCGTCGACGATATGTCGCGCATGCGTGCCTAGCGGGGTCTTCACGAAGTCACTCACGTGACTCCGAAATGAAATAAAAGATCCTCTTGGATGGAGGGACAAGATAAGGCTATTTTACTTCATAACTTTCACTGGAACTTCTAGAATTTAGAATTATTTAGTGTGACAGAAGAAACTGATTGAAATAGCCTGAGATATATTATTAGTCATTATTTAGAAGCTGGTGAATGACATCATCATTCATCACCAGTAATATCACTGAAAACAGCACTGTTGCAAATGACTGAGATTCATTTTGTGCACAGACTTTTTGCACAACAATGCTACACAGGCCATTTATCTGGAGGAATAATTTGAACAAACCACTGTGAAAATACAGATTTATAGATACAGGTGTAATGTTCTGTTTGCAGTTCATATCTTGTGCATATAACACTTTTAAACCCCAGGTATTTCAGATATTTGGCTAAAGAAATTTAAACGGTGGGAATCATTTACTTAATTGTCATAACTTTAATACAAATAACCACAGACCTCTGTCAAAACAGGACCCTCAGTTTATGAATGAAAAGATACACCAACAAACTGAGATATTCTGCACATAAAATTAGAGGCAATGTCTTACTTTACCCGAGTGGTTCCATGCAAAGTGTTATGTGATGATTAGCACCAGGTCCTGCACTATGTTTAACTTACTGGGTTCACAGGAAAGTGTATTGTTCTACTGCCCAACATCTAATGAAATGTTACTTTCAAGTGTGTTGAAGTGTTAACAGAACTAACGCCCAGAAGTCTGTAAACTCTGCTAGTTCATCACCTTCAAAGTCATAAGCATGCCAGATTTAGAGAGTTACTGAAATCAACACAATCGGAAATCTGCAGCTGATTTTTAAATACGATGGAAATATTATCAAAATAAACTATCACAGGAGAATTATTATAAAAATAGCTCCCATTTATAGCAAGAAAGCTCTTTCAAGCTGGAATACTGGATACATTAGTAAATCAAAAATAAATCAGGTGCTTTCAAGACTCCATTTCTTTTTTGGATATTTGAATAATTGATCAAGAATTCAAAATCAATATTTTATTGATCATCAGAATCTATTAAAATATATTACTAATTAAAACAGTATTGTTCACGTGACGCCTTCTCATCATCAATAGATTTTAGATCAATAAACTAGTTTATAATTCGGGTTACATGATATCATCGTTTATATTAGCCTCCAGTAAGCACATTGGCAAAAATCTAAGTAATTAACATATATGTAATCGCAGCTGCTTTAGATCATGTTACAGGACATGAATCAATCTCAGGTTTCCCATTACTCCTAAGGCACTGAAAAGTTCTCACAGAGGTTATAATGAGATTTGATTTTCCTTTAACTGAACATAGACAGCAAAATAAAATCTCAAAAGCCGGGCACAACTGTACCAAATTTATTACAAAGCAATGTTGATCCCAGCGTTCAATGGAATGGAACATGCATGCTAGGATCTCTATGCTAGATATCCTAGCATACATAATAGTGGTGCAAGTCATGCGAGATGCAATATTAGCTTGTGCAGAGCTCATACATGAGAAATGTGCAGTGTTGCCAGAATGTGACATCAATCGTTGTCCGACTTTCGTATGATACCTGAGCTACTGCTTTGCAGCTTGACATGTAACCTAATGCTCTTGTTCAATCTCACAAAGTTGAACACACATTCAGCAGCAGGAACGACTTTCCACTGGTGGTATTTAAAGCGACTCACAACTATTTTTGTCAATTGAGTCCACTGGATGCTATTCCAATTCACTGTGTTTTTGATGCTAACTTGAGTTATTTATGGTCACTAAAGTCTACAGGGACAAGTGTGACGGATGCTGAAGGGTTGCATACACTCACAGCTCCTCCACAAACCAGCTGCTTCAAAATAAATCCATCACCAGGCAATCCCCTGGCACAGCATGATTGAGCAGAAGATATGGAGAGCAGGTAAAACTGTCTCTCGGCAAGGTGACATGTGCCTAGTTCAATTCTAAACCTAAACCTCAGTGCACAACAATGTGTGAGAAGCCTAACATCCACCAGCAGAACAAGTGCAACCATAGAACGGGTGGGGGGGAGCATAGGTAATGGCTATCAAGATAACTGCCATACAAATCCATAGACCCATCATATCAGCTCCAAACTGCCAGACTGTTGTGACACCTTCAGAGTCTACCTGAATGCTGTTATTCAGAATTAGAAAGGCAGCATTATGAGCTGCAGTCTTATAGCAGTTTGAGCTCCCACTGCAGTACTCAGATTATGCTTGTTTCTACTTGTGCTGCAGTTGACCCCAAGATGCGGTCACCTACCAGATGCGGGATCGTGGCTGGGTCTACAACTAGACTAGCACCACCATCCTGGAAAGATTTGGCTCCCAGTTCTAAGTCAAACCCTGTGCAAGCATTACATTACTTAATGTTGCATCCAGACCTCACAGTAATCCCTTCCATGCACACAGTATTTCATTGACTTTGCTCTGTAGAGTGTGCTGAAGATGTCCTTGCCAATGTACTCCCCTAAGGCAGCTTCCCCCAAGCATTGACTACTACTTGTTATGAGAGGTCCCATCGCCCCTGTAGATACAGTACTTTCTTCTACCATCTCCACTAAATGCTCCAGTCCACCATTAAACAACTTGGTGCCCTTCAAGGTCTTCCATATTTGCCTGAATTCCAGAACATCTACTGCCCTTTGCTGTAGCCACAATACATCTCTCATTTATGAGTTATAGACTGGCTTTATGTAGGACGAGCCACTATAAAGCCAACTCCATGACTCTCTCCAGAGCTGTGCAACCAATAAACTATGTTGTTATTAGTGGCTGTATGCAAAAAACACACAAATAAGCCAAAAGTTAGAACTCCATATAATTTGGAAATCATTTGTTTGGTTTAACAGAGCATTTTGTCTTCTTCATGCACTGTGTTGGTGTAATGTACCCACCTGTACTTACCAGTGAGTTAGTGAAGATATTTGTCTTGTTAAAAGTAGTGTTGGGGCCAGAGAACTGATCCTTCACTGTCATCACCATTAACACATTAGTAAGGAATTTGTTGATGAGCGTTCAGGGAAACAGTGGTCAAATAAAATGAATCACAGATGGAATATGTACAAACCATCCTGGCCAAAATCAAAGACATTAATCTCATCCTAGCCTTGTTCCTGTGGTTCATTTTGTTGATTAAATACCACCTGCGTCACACACAAATGACACATCTAAGTTGAATGACTTTGTCTCTGACATATAGTTTAATTATATTTTGATCCTCCAATTATCTCCTACCCATTCCTATTCTCCTTTAATGAATTACCTGAGGATCACCAATTCTGTCTCTGTCCTTGGCTATGTATTCAATGTAACCCATATCTATATGAAACAATAGACGATTAGGATGACCAAGTGATCTACATAAAATCAGTCATTAACAACACCAAAGATATGTTTAGGAATGAACTGCAGATGCTGGCTTTAATTGAAGATAGACATAAAATGCCGGAGTTACTCAGCGGGACAGGCAGCATCTCTGGAGAGAAGGAATGGGTGACATGTTGGGTCAAGACCCTTCTTCAGACTGAAGAAGGGTGTGACCCGAAACGTCACCCATTCCTTCTCTCTAGAGATGTTGCCTGTTCTGCTGAGTTACTCCAGGATTTTGTGTCTACCAAAGGTATGTGACCAGGTTAAAAATGCAATAAAAAGAATGGCTTGAAGCGACAATCAGAAGTTACTAGCATTCTATGTTCTTCTACATATATTCTAGGCATGTAAGAACACCTATTAGCAATGCATCAGCATTGTACATGCTGCCAATTAAAAGTAATTCTGTGTAGGAAGAAACTGCAAATGCTATTTTACACCGAAGATAGACACAAAGTGCTGGAATAATTCAGCAGTAAAGCTGCATCTCTGGAGGAAAGGAATGGGTGACATTTCAAGACCTTTCTTCAGACTGAGAGTTGGGGATAAGGAATCTAGATATATGGAATGGTTTCAAAGTGAATGTAAGGTGTGAAAACGACAGATCAAAGCAGATTATGTCCGAAATGTAGAATGGTTCATTGTTGGCTGATGGGAAGGTTTCACTGTCCTAATTACCTTTACTGATTGCATGTCTCATTGTCACCTCATTTTGCCCCTCGGAAACCAGCACCATTGTGTCGCTAATGTTTTCAACTATTTACTAAAATAAATAATAAATTGTCACCTTCCCCTCAGCCACTAATGAACCATTCTACATTTCCTTGATCACCATCTGTTTCGATCTGCAGATGCTAGCT
Organism: Raja brachyura; assembly: GCA_963514005.1. The sequence goes on along the minus strand of OY740791.1, from coordinate 30,221,074 downwards.
TTAATTGAAGATAGACATAAAATGCCGGAGTTACTAAGCAGGATGGGCAGCACCTCTGGAGAGAAGGAATAGGTGACATGTCGGGTCGAGACCCTTCTTCAGACTGAAGAATGGTGTGACCCGAAACGTCACCCATTCCTTCTCTCCAGAGATGTTGCCTGTTCGGCTGAGTTTTCCACATACCTTGACTCCATCCTATCCCCCTTGGTTAAATCCCTTCCCACCTATGTTCAAGACACCTCAGACACTCTCCGTCAGCTCCGCGCATTCTGTTGTCCAGGCCCCCATCCTCTCATCTTCACCATGGACGTCCAATCACTCTACACCTCCATCCCCCACCAGGGTGGTCTCAAAGCCCTCCGGTACTTCCTCGACCAGAGGAGCAACCCATACCCGTCCACTGATACCCTCCTCCGCCTAGCAGAGTTGGTCCTTACCCTCAATAACTTCTCTTTTGACTCCTCCCATTTCCTCCAAATACAGGGCGTAGCTATGGGCACACGCATGGGCCCAACTACGCCTGCCTCTTTGTCGGATACGTCGAATAATCCTTATTCTTGGCGTACCAGGGCCCCATCCCCGACTACTACCTCCGTTACATCGACGACTGCTTTGGTGTCACCTCCTGCACCCACACACAACTGACTGACTTCATCCGTTTCACCACCAACTTCCATCCGGCACTCAAATACACCTGGAACATTTCCGACATTTCCTTACCATTCCTTGACCTCACCATCTCCATTGCAGGTGATACACTCCTGACCAACATCCACTACAAGCCAACTGACTCCCACAGCTACCTGGACTACTCTTCCTCCCACCCTGCTTCCTGTAAGGACTCCATCCTCTATTCCCAATTCCACCGTCTATGCTGCATCTGCTCCCAGGATGAGGTGTTCCACACCAGGTCATCACAAATGTCCTCATTCTTCAGAGAACGGGGTTTCCCCTCCCCCACTATAGATGAGGCTCGCACCAGGGTCTCCTCCATACCCCGCAACACTGTCCTCTCTCCCCATTCCCCCACTCACAACAAGGGCCGAGTCCCCCTGGTCCTCACCTTTCACCCCACCAGCCGGCACATACAACACATAGTCCTCCGCCAGTTTCGCCACCTCCAACGTGACCCCTCCACTCGCCACATCTTCCCATCTCCCCCCCTGTCTGCCTTCCGCAAAGACCGCTCCCTCTGCAACTCCCTTGTCAAGTCTTCCCTTCCCTCCCGCTCCACCCCTTCCCCGGGCACTTTCCCTTGCAACCGCAAGAGATGCTACACTTGTCGCTTTGCCTCCCCCCTCCACTCCTTTCAAGGACCCAAGCAGTCGTTCCAGGTCCGACAGAGGTTCACCTGCACCTCCTCCAACCTCATCAATTGCATCCGCTGCTCTAGATGCCAGCTGATCTATATCGGTGAGACCAAGCGGTGGCTTGGCGATCGGTTCGCCGAACACCTCCGCTCGGTCCGCAATAGCCAACCCGACCTCCCAGTGGCTCAACACTTCAACTCCCCCTCCCATTCCGTATCCGACCTCTCTGTCCTGGGCCTCCTCCACGGCCAGAGTGAGCAACACCGCAAATTGGAGGAACAGCACCTCATATTCCGCTTGGGGAGTCTGCATCCTCTTGGCATGAACATTGAATTCTCTCAATTCTGTTAACTCTTGCTGTCTCCTCCCCTCCCTATCTCTCCCTCAGCCCTTGGGCTCCTCCTCCTTTCTCCTTTTTCCTTTCTTCCCCCCGCCTCCCCATCCCCCACCAGTCTGAAGAAGGGTTTCAGCCCGAAACGTTGCCTATCTCCTTCGCTCCATAGATGCTGCCGCACCCGCTGAGTTTCTCCAGCATTTTGTGTACCCTTGATTTTACAGCATCTGCAGTTCCTTCTTTAACACAACCATCTGTTTTGATCTGTCATTCTCTTTGAAACCCTCCGATGTCTCTAGTTTTCTGACACAGTCTGAAGGGTCTTGACCCAAAACGTCACCCATTCCTACTCTCCAGAGATGCTGCCTGTACCGCTTAGAAAGCAATTCTACTTATTTCTTGCACTGTCATTCTGCTAATCATTTCTCATACACACAAAATAATATATAAAACAGACAATTATGTGAAGAACTGGAGCCAGAGGTATTTATCAAGGTATGTAAATATATGTAAACTAATAGTTTAACTTTGCTGCAGAATACCTTTAGTACGGGTATTTTAGACTACAACCTATTAGGTTAGTTACATAAAGAACAACACTTTACAGTTAGCATTGCCCCTGCGTAAACTAGCAGCAGTTTCATCTTTTTATCCAGTCTATTCCTTATGTTACTCTTTTTTAAACATCTGGTGAATATGTGTTGGCTGGAAGTTTGGTTCATATCACAAAAGGATTTGGCTGCTCTCTGTCAATAACAAACTTGTCGAATATTAGGAACAAAATAAAAAAGAGACACGGCTAGACTATTTAATATGTACAGATGTAGCTTCTGGGTTATTTCCAATTTACTTTCAGTCCACCCGTCAACCACTTGTGTACTTTCACCAGTACTTTCCCATTTGAGAAAAATATATATAGATTTTGCACATCTGAGAAATCTGCATCAGGGAAGAGGAGGGGTCTTCTTTCCTGCGTCTCATTTTAAAAGGTTTTTTTTTCTCATGTGAAAGTACTTTTAGTCCTAGAAAAATATTTAAAATCACAAAAGGATTATAATTTATATTATCTATTGTACTTAAAAGTCTATAATTTTGAACAACCATATTACCAGAAAAAGATAGAAAGTGGAACCCACATAATTTGCCAATTAATATTTGGAATAATTTACAAATATTTTCCCCAGATTCACAGTTTTATCTGCTCATTTGTTAAGTTCATGACAAACATCGAATTGTCATATTTTCCATTGTGTAGAGTGTTCTGTGTCATCAGCCAAATAAGACACTATTTATTTTAAAATCTTGATACACAATGGCTGTGTGTCTTGTTTGACTACAGAGGAAATTAATACTTTTGTGTAGAAAAATTTTAACTTTTAAAATATGTTTTTGTATTATTTAAGTTCTTTGGTTTAAAAAAACAAAACATTTTTATCCATTTGGAGGTCCTTGAATCAATCTGGACGTCTGAGTGTGCTTGAAGTAATGCATGTTTGAAGCATTGACAATTTTATCAATTCCATTTAACTCAAGAAAGTTGCATGGACAGGAGTCAATATGTATTTCTCTTTTTGTGGCAAGACTTATTTTGTCTGGCAATGTGATGCCATTGTGGCATGGTCGGCCTTCTCAACATACAGGCCTCGACACCAAGGATTCTTCCCATTGATTTCCATAACTTTCTCCTGAGCGGAACAACTGAGGAAGGCACTAATTTATTTTAGATGTGAGTGCATAATCGCTATTAAGACTATTAAGTCAGAAGAAGGGTCTCGACCCGAAACGTCGCCTATCTCCTTCGCTCCTTAGATGCTGCTGCACCCGCTGAGTTTCTCCAGCTTTTTGTGTAACCCGCTATTAAGATTCCTTCATTCTTGTTAAGTTGCTGCTCTCTATTTTTATATACTATATATACTAATTGTGTTGGTGAATTTTGTACATATAAATGGATTCTAAAAACGCCTGACAACGAGTCCTGTAAACATCACAAGTACAAATTCTTCTTAATTCTTTTTGTTAAAAAAAAGCCAAATTAAAATCAGAACCATTAGTGTTTTTGAAGACGTATATGATAATCCAATGGCATGTGACATAGATCAGGACATTACTATCTGCAGACCACTCATGAAGATACAGACTTCCATTTCATATATGAAGCGTAATTTACGTGGTCTCAATGGGAGCTCACTGACTTTATACCACAAAAACATAGGGAACCTGATATTGACTTATGTGAATAAATTACTTACATTTATTCACATGATTTTCTTTCACATCGCCCCACACTCTCTACAAAGCAATGATCCTCAGCATTCCTCCATCCTCAGCAACTTTACCCGATTCTTCATCCACCAATCTCCCAATTTGAACCAACCCTTCCTATTCTCATACAGATTCCTAATATCCCCATGCTTACCAACTTGCCATTTATCATGCCTCATCCCCATAATGTTAAGTCGTCACTTTTACTACTAGCGCTCACTCAAAGAGTAGTTTCCACATCATAATTTCAGAGCAATATATTTTGATAGATTTTACAAATGAGAACTTTATGCTCCATTTAAGCTGCTTCAGAGTTGGTGTGGTGATCTATCCATATTGATTGGGTATGGAGGCATAAAGAAATTTAATTTGTTATGAAAACGTTGAACATGGAATTATTTGATGTTTTATGGCATCAAGGACTGGATAGAGTTCATATGGAGAGGATGTCTCCATTAATGGGAGATCTAGGACCAGAGGCCATGCCCTCCAAATAAAAGGACGTACTTTTAGGAGGGAGATGAGGAGGAATTTCTTTAGTCAGGGGGTGGTAAATCTGTGGAATTAATTACCACAGAAGGCTATGAGGGCCAAGTCAATGTATAGTTTTAAGGCAGAGATTGTTAGATTCTTGATTAGTAAAGGTGTCAGAGGTTATGGGAAGAAGGCAGGAGAATGGGGTTGAGATGGAAAGATAGATCAGCTATGATTGAAAGGCAGAGTAGACTTGATGGTTGCACTTTCTGTGCCGGAGAGAAGAGCTCACCTCCCCCATCCCACCTCACCACTTTCTACAGGGGCACCATAGAGAGCATTCTGACCAGCTGCATCTCTGTCTGGTTTGGGGACTGCCAAGCCTCCGACTGGAAGTCCGTGCAGAGAGTGGTGAGGACAGCGGAAAAAATCATTGGGACTTTTCCGACAATCCTACATTGCATGCAAATGTCGCTTGTCCAAGGCTAACAGCATTATAATAGACCCCACACATCTCCATCATGGACTGTTCACTCTGCTGCCCTCGGGCAAAAGGTATCGTAGTATAAGGAGCAGAACGGCCAGGTTTTGCAACAGCTTCTTCCCATGAGCCATCAGACTCTTGAATTCCATGTAATGTGCCGCCACTATTATCTATTTTATCTTTTTATCTATTTTATTTTTTTATCTATTTTATCCTTTTGTTATTTTATGTTGCATGGTGAGCCAGATGCAACAAAATTTTGTTCAGACTTGCATTTATTGGTGTATTTTGTATGACAATAAAATCTTTGATTTGATTGATTTTGACTGAATTCTGCTCCTATCACTAAAATAAAAATTGGTACACCCTACATTCACTCACATTGTTAAAGGTCTACCCTGTCACACTGGACTCTCTGTGAGAACATATTGGCAGCTAATCAGCTGTAGCTTGACACTCCACCCACTCAGATGGACTTAATCCCTACACTGGTAACGCATGGATATGAATCATACATGACTATCAGCAATATATTTGAATTGTGACTGAATTCGACCAACCATTCATTCTTTAAGAGCAGCGTGTCAATTGCCTTTTGGGAGAAAGTGACTGGGGTTGTTTGCTGTATAATAACAGTATTTTCTATTTGGATACTCTGACACCACAAACAATGATTATCAATGACTTGTGTAGTCTCTAATGGCATACTCACTTTCTGAAAATATTACATCGGGTTGTTGTTTACTTAGACGGCAAGAAGAACAACATAAGTGATGACATTTATACTGATTATAAGAGCACGCTAGAGCAGAAACATATACATAGTTTTTGATGGAATATTTTCATTAAGACCAAATAGGATGTTTTAGAAATATAATAATTTTGCATAAAGAAAGCTCTTGCATGGCCTAAACTAAGCAGCATTGATGTAAATGTCCCACGGTACATATATCTGCATAATTGTTTATCCAGAGAGGGAGTGTCTGGCTTTTATTTTCTCAGTATTCAATCACAGTTGACAGAATATGTAAAATGGTGCAAACAGCTCCAGGTGATGAAGATGCGGAAATGCAACATCCAAGGCACTTATTGATAAATGTCTTTTGTAGGTATTCAGAATATACTCTTTATTTCATAATCACTCATTTCTGCTATTTTTGTGAATTATTGTAAACTCTGGTTTCCATATCCTTGGGGTTATAGCATCATACAATTAGACTACATTTTCTATACTTTTATTTCTTCAGCAGTCCAGTGTAAAAATATGGATCAAATAGTCTCTCGTATTTGAGACTGAAGAAGGGCCCCGACCCAAAATATTGTCTGTCTATGTTCTCCACATATGTTGTCTGGCCCTTTGAGTTCCTTCTGTACTTTGTATTTTGTTCAAAATTCAAACGTCTATAGTTCCTTGTTTCTCTCACATTCTTTGATATAATGATGTACAATTTGTTGGTGAGGTTGCATGTGGAATATTGTGTTCCATTTTGGCCATCCTGCTCTAAGAAAGATGCTGTTATGTTAGAGAAAATGCTGAAGAGTGCATTTGTGAGGATGTTACTAGGTCACGAGGGACTGCGTTACAGAGAGAGGTTGGGCAGGTCAGGGCAATATTTCTTAAAGCATAAAGGACTGTTGGGTGATCTTGACGTAGGTAAATGTGACCAGCTCAGTGAGCATCTCAATCAGCATGGACTATTTGGATGGATGGGCCTGTTTCTGTGCTATATGTCTCGATGATTAATTTTAAACAATATATTATTTCTTTGATGAGAAACAAATGTAATCATTTATTGAATTATTACTAAACAATATTTGAAAATTAAAAACAAACTGCTGGTGAAACTCTGCAGGTAATCCTTGGATGCAAAGAATTAGTGGACATTTTGGGTCAGGATCAGGAGTTCCTCCAGCAGTTTGTTTTGTTTCAGATCCAAGTGTTGCAGTCTCTTGTGTCTTCAATAATTAAAAATGTACAAAATTAGATGTCATTAATTAAAATACCTGGCCCATTAAAGGTAATCTTTTTTAATGTTCTCTATTAATAATCATTATATATAGTTCTGAAACAAAACAAAATCATGAGATTATTTCTGTGTTTTAAGTGAAATTAAAGATTTTACCACAAGAGGGAGCAGAGGTTTTCTTTGTCGATGTCAAGAATTAGAAGACATTCAGATTCAGATTCAGATTCAATTTTAATTGTCATTGTCAGTGTACAGTACAGAGACAACGAAATGCATCTGTTGTCAGCAGAAGTTTCTGATGGAAATAAATCGTTTTCCTCTCATACCAGTTTGACGTTGGCCAAGTGAGTGGGCAAGCGAAGGTAAAATGCTCCCCGTCTTCTAGAGTAATTGTCTGCGATCATAAACCTGCACAATATCACATCCCAGAAGAAGTGAAAAGGTATATTGAACGGTATTAGAGCAGATGTGGATGAATTCTTCAGGAACAAAGAGAGGCAGGAAAGATATGTCCAGATTGTTTCCTTCTTTATTCTTTCTTCTTTCTTTACCTCCTCCCCACACAACCCCACCCCATCCCCCTGATCCTATCTAGCACTCAGCTGTTTATCATGCATCGTGGCAAGGGCCTTGCCTTCATACCGCCAAGGTTGTATGGTCCACAGCAGATCAGCAGCCACTCCACCCAGTGCTGTTAGAGTCTCCCAGAACCTTTGTTTCAGCTCCTCAGCATTTAGCTTCATCAGTTTTTTGTGGCAAAGCAGCAATCTTTCTCAGGGTGATGTTTTTTATCTTAAGTCTTGAATGCTACCTTTTCTTTATAACTTAAAGTGCACTCACAACTTGGTACAATTCCCAAAGAACCTTGTGGTTGCTGATGCATATTTAACGCTCCCTGTGGCACCCATGGAGAATAAAGCCCCGCAGGCGGAGCTGGGTCCACAAGCCGTGCGGAGAAGAATGACCGCTGTGAATCCCCATACCACCCCCAACCCCTCCCCCTCTGGTCCCCCTGCTGGCTTCTGCCCCCCTCCCCCGTGATACTGCATCTCCCCCATGGCTCTTCCCCGTCTTTTCTCCAAGCTCTATCCCCCTCTGCACCCACAGCCCTTCCCCCGCCCCACACCCCCCCTGCGCACATATAAACCCCCCACACACCCCCCACATCCCCACACCCCTCCCTCACAACCCTTTTCTTACACATTCACTTTCTCTTTCATTTTCTCTCTCTCTTGCTTTTTCTATTTCATTTTAGCTAAAAATTAAAATCGAAGCTGTACAATAAATGTATTATGTCATATGCCGCAGTTTATACTTTTGTACACAAAAATAAATTAAAAAATGTAATAAAAAAATTAAATTAAAAAAAAGGTTTGCATTAAATCTTTCCCCCTTCACCTTAAACCTATGTCCTTTGGTTCTCAATTCCCCACTCCGGGCAAAAGACTCTGCATTTACCTGATCTATTCCTCTAATGATTTTTGTATACCTCTATAAGATCATCCCTCATCCTCCAGCACTCCAAGAAATAGAGTCCCAGCCTGCTCGGCCACTCCCCATAGCTCAGGCCCTTGAGTCTTGGCAACATCCTCGTAAATCTTCTCTGCACCCTTTCCAGCTTGACAACATATTTCCTATAACATGGTGGCCAAAACTGAACACAATAAGTAGCAATGTTACAAATTGTTTGAGATTTTAAAAATCAAGTTTGCAATGTATCCCATCGGATAAAGCATAAAAATAAGTTTAATTTGACACCTAATTCAGTTTCATATCTTCAGTATTAAAAAGGTTATGGCCATTTTCATACTCGGAAATTAGCATTTTGTTCCCTATTGCTTTTGCATTGAATTAACACAAAAGCTGTGATCGAGGACAGTCAAAAGCCCATAACTTTCTTAAAAATTAAGAGAACTCAATGAAAGTTTCCGTTATTATAGATTGAAGCATTCTGAAACAAATATAAAACATCTTACTTGGATGACCTGAAATTAAAGCATATAATTAGTTAATTACCTAATTGTAGTCACTTACAAAATTGGCCGTTGTGACGGAAATAGTAATAAACACCCAGACTGCCTTGAAAATTCAAAAATGTGCTATTCACAAGATTAGAACTTTAATATTATTGTATATGCTGTAAGTCCGTAACAGATAGGTAAATAAATTACAATTTCTAGCAATAGACCAAGTCTTTATGGAGAACATCAACTGCCAGCTGGTACATTGGCATATCATAATCAGTAGCATCATCATACTCCTCCGATTGTAACCAATAAGCACCTCTGTACACCTTGTTTTTCCTCAACTTTTCCATTTTGGCATACTTTCTCATTAAGAATGTCCTGTAGATTCCATTTCTTAAGAAAATGATATTTTTTTTAATTAGCCTAGGTATCCAAGTAACAAAAGAATCCAATTCACACAAGAATTCACAATATAACATGATTTTTAAATCTCACTGTCATGAATTTATATGCCAGATGGAAGGAATTTGATGTTTACTTCCCATAAATTAATCTAGAAACATCCACTCAATATATAGGTATGTTACAATACCTACCTTTAGCAGCGCTGCAGTTCTGCCGCTCCCCTTGTGCGCGACTTTGGCGCCTTTCAGAGCGGGGCGTGTTTAAAATGCTGATTTTTTCTAGGCAGTCCAAATCAATCCATGTCGAGCAATTTCGTCACTAAAGAGAAATCACTCCGACATTTCATTCATAACGGTATTTTTAAACTACGCTAGATTATTTATTAACTAGAGTAGTTTAAAAATCATCTTCTAAAGCTCTGAATGGTAACAGCAGAACGAACCTAAGGTAGGCGATAAAAGAAGCTACACAGTTTATTTTTACATAAAAACTTGGTTTTTAGGAAGGCTTTAATACATTTTCATGTTGCGAAAAGGGGACAAAAAAAATGTATGAACCGGCTGTATTTTTCCTCCCGACTTCACTGCAAACCGCAACGTTCTAATTCACTGCATTCCACTAAAACCCACTCGCTAGTTGATTTAAATGGCCATTAATTTGCAGGCATTAAACACTAAATTCCTTCCATTTGGCCTATAAATTCATGAAAATGAGATTTAAAAATTATGTTATATTGTGGATTATTGGGTGAATGTTATTTGGACACTTAGACAATTTTTAAAAAGTTTATCTTTTCTTAAGAAATGGATAGATGTTTAGATCTACTCATTGAATTTTGTAATGAGCTACAATTAGATAACTAACTAATTACATGCTTTAATTTCAGGTCATCCAAGTAAGATAGTTTCATATTTGTTTCAGAATGCTTCAATCTATAATAACTGAAAATTTCATTGAGTTCTCTTAATTTTTAAGAAAGCTATGGGCTTTTAACTGTTCCAGATCACAGCTTTTGAGTTAAGTCAATTGAAAGGCAAAGGGAAACAAGATGCTAATTTCCGAGTATGAAAATGGTCATATCTTTCTTAATACTGAAGATATGAAAGTGAATTAGGTGTCAAATTAAACTTCTTTTTATGCTTTATCTAATGGGATAAATTGCAGACTTGATTTTTAACATCTCAAAATTTTGTAACATTGCTACAATATAATGAAAATTTTAATTTTTTTGCACAATACGTGGGTCTAAAACTGATATTTAGAAACATAGAAACATAGAAAATAGGTGCAGGAGTAGGCCATTCGGCCCTTCGAGCCTGCACCGCCATTCAATGTGATCATGGCTGATCATCCAACTCAGTATCCCGTACCTGCCTTCTCTCCATACCCCCTGATCCCTTTAGCCACAAGTGCCACATCTAACGCCCTCTTAAATATAGCCAATGAACTGGCCTCAACTACCTTCTGTGGCAGAGAATTCCAGAGACTCACCACTCTCTGTGTAAAGAATGTTTTCCTCATTTCGGTCCTAAAGGAATTCCCCCTTATCCTTAGACTGTGACCCCTTGTTCTGGACTCCCCCAACATCGGGAACAATCTTCCAGCATCTAGCTTGTCCAACCCCTTAAGAATTTTGTAAGTTTCTATAAGATCCCCCCTCAATCTTCTAAATTCCAGCGAGTACAAGCCGAGTCTATCCAATCTTTCCTCATATGAAAGTCCTGACATCCCAGGAATCAGTCTGGTGAATCTTCTCTGTACCCCCTCTATGGCAAGGATGTCTTTCCTCAGATTTGGAGACCAAAACTGTACGCAATACTCCAGGTGTGGCCTCACCAAAACCCTGTACAACTGCAGTAGAACCTCCCTGCTCCTATACTCAAATCCTTTCGCTATGAATGCTAACATACCATTTGCTTTCTTCACTGCCTGCTGCACCTGCATGCCTACTTTCAATGACTGGTGTACCATGACACCCAGGTCTCATTGCATCTCCCCCTTTCCTAATCTGCCACCATTCAGATAATAGTCTACCCTCATGTTTTTGCCACCAAAGTGGATAACCTCACATTTATCCACATTATACTGCATCTGCCATGCATCTGCCCATTCACTCAGCCTATCCAAATCACCCTGCAGCCTCCAAGCATCCTCCTCACACCTAACTATACCCCCCAGCTTGGTATCATCTGCAAATTTGGAGATGTTGCATTGAATTCCCACGTCCAAATCATTAATATATATTGTAAATAGCTGGGGTCCCAGCACTGATCCTTGCGGCACCCCACTAGTCACTGCCTGCCATTCTGAAAAGGACCCGTTTACTCCTACCCTTTGCCTCCTGTCTGCTAGCCAGTTCTCTATCCACATCAATACTGAACCCCCAATACCGTGTGCTTTAGGTTTGTATGCTAATCTCTTATGCGGGACCTTGTCGAAAGCCTTCTGAAAGTCTAGATATAACACATCCACTGGTTCTCCCTTATCCACTCTACTAGTTACATCCTCGAAAAATTCTATCAGATTTGTCAGACATGATTTACCTTTCGTAAATCCATGCTGACTTTGTCCAATGATTTCACCACTTTCCAAATGCGCTGCTATCCCATCTTTAATAACTGACTCTAGCAGTTTCCCCACTACCGATGTTAGACTAACTGGTCTGTAATTCCCCGCTTTCTCTCTCCCTCCTTTTTTAAAAAGTGGGGTTACATTAGCTACCCTCCAATCCTCAGGAACTACTCCAGAATCTAAGGAATTTTGAAAAATTATCACTAATGCATCCACTATTTCTGTGGCTACCTCCTTGAGTACTCTGGGATGCAGACTATCTGGCCCTGGGGATTTATCGGCCTTCAATCCGTTCAATTTACCCAACACCACCTCCACGCTAACCTGGATTTCACTCAGTTCCTCCATCTTATTTGACCCCCGTTCCACTGCTATTTCCGGCAGATTATTTATGTCTTCCTTAGTGAAGACAGAACCAAAGTAGTTATTCAATTGGTCTTCCATGTCCTTGTTCCCCATGATCAATTCACCTGTTTCTGACTGCAAGGGACCAACATTTGTTTTAACTAGTCTCTTTCTCTTCACATATCTATAAAAACTTTTGCAGTCAGTTTTTATGTTCCCTGCCAGTTTCCTTTCATAATCTATTTTCCCTTTCCTAATTAAGCCCTTTGTCCTCCTCTGCTGGATTCTGAATTTCTCCCAGTCCTCCGGTAGGCTGCTTTTTCTGGCAAATTTGTATGCCTCATCTTTTGTTTTTATACTATCCCTGATTTCCCTTGTTATCCATGGATGCAACACCTTCCCCGATTTATTCTTTTGCCAAACTGGTATGAACAACTTTTATACTTCATCCATGCAGTCTTTAAATACCTTCCATTGCACATCCACTGTCAACCCTTTAAGAATCACCTGCCAGTCTATCTTGGCCAATTCACATCTCATACCTTCAAAGTTACCTTTGTTCAAGTTCAGAACCCTTGTTTCTGACTTAATTTTGTCACTCTCCATCCTAATGAAGAACTCAACCATATTATGGTCACTCTTGCCCAAGGGGCCACGCACAACAAGACTGCTAACTAACCCTTCCTCATTACTCAATACCCAGTCTAGAATAGCCTGCTCTCTCGTTGGTTCCTCCACATGTTGGTTGAGAAAGCTATCCCGCATACATTCCAGGAAATCCTCTTCCTCAGCACCCCTGCCAATTTGATTCACCCAATCTACATGCAGATTGAAGTCACCCATTATAACCGTGTTACCCTTGTTGCACGCATTTCTAATTTCCTGTTTGATGCCATCCCCAACTCCAATACTACTGTTAGGTGTATGCAGGCTTGCGTTTCGCCCGTAGTCGGGTCGGGGTCGGCTTTCCGTCGCTACAGGTGCTGTTGAGTTGCAGTTGGGCCGTCCGCATCCCCACCCCAGTGTCCCAACCCTGTTTAGTATAAAAATATTGACTATGGGTAGACAATAACTTAAAACATAGACGATTTAGATGCTCTTATGACATGATTGTCCAAAAAAAAGAGCATTTAAATCACCTTGCGAGTGGGTCTTTCTGGAACATGATCAATTGGAACGTTGCATTTGCGATGAATTTGAACCCTAATCGGCAGGAAAAACACTGCTGGTTCATATGCGGCCCAAATCACATTTGTGTCTATCCCAAGAAGCAAGCCATCCCAAGAAGCAAGTTTATGTAAAATATACGACTTACCCATTGTATTGTCCAGTTCATGCGATCCGTCAAGTTGTAGACATTAATGGCGTTAAAAGTCGCTTTTTATTTCAATCAAATCATTAAATTGTCTCGCGATTAACAAAAAAAAATTGTGAACGAAAGTCGGATCGATTTTTCTTCAGCAGCTAGCAGCCCGAGGAAGTCTGCCTCCGACAGGCTGGAGAAAAGGGCATTTCAATCCCGCCCCCCCCCCCCCCCAAAAGGCGCCAACGTCGTGCACACGGCCAGTGCCAGAATTGCAGCGCCACTGAAGGTAAGTTTTGTAACATCGTTACAATAAACGAGTTTGGTATTCCGACTGCGCATGCCCAGGTCATAGGTCACTAGCTATAAAACAGTCTTGGCAACAGTGGTGCTGCATTGTATGCAGGCTTGCGTTTCGCCCGTAGTCGGGTCGGGGTCGGCTTTCCGTCGCTACAGGTGCTGTTGAGTTGCAGTTGGGTCGTCCGCATCCCCACCCCAGTGTCCCAACCCTGTCCGGAGGTGGCCCTGGACTGGTGGGGCGGCCCTGGACAAGCAGCCGGCGCTGCAGCCGCCGGCTCTAGCTTGGCTCTGCCTATCCCGCAGGGTTGGTCCCGGCAGCCCTCCACCTTCACCTCCCTCCCCTCAGCCCTCCACCCCCGAGATCCTGCTGAAGATGGGCAGCCGCCGGCCCTGCTCGAAACCGGACAACTTGGAGCTGCTGCTGCTGGGGACAGGCTACTGCCGGCCATGGGCAGGCCGGGCACCCGCTTGAACTGCGGGTACTGTTGGTGATGGTGGTGCTGGCGGCAGCAGCAACTTCCTCCCCCTCCCTTGCCCAGCCCCAAGCCCAGTCTCCGGGCCAGCTCCAACTCCAGGCCGGGGATGAAGGCCACCCCCAGCGTGGCCCAGTCTAGCTCCGGGCCGGCGCCAGGCTGGTGCTCCTCGGGGTTGTGGATGAAGTGGCAGTGGGTACCGTAGGTGCAGAAGCCAGTGGTGTGCAAGGTACTGCCCCTGCCCCTGAGCCTGTGGGCGAACTGGCGCTTGTCGCCGTAGTGGCCCATCGGGGAGTGGGTTCTTCTGGAGTTGGAGCGGGGTTGGGCTGGAGTTGGCGCTGGTGTGGGTTCTGTGGGTCTGGGGATACTGGTGTTGGGGTTGGCGCTTCTCCACGCTGGGCCTGGAGGCCGGTGTCCCATCAGTCCGGACATCTTGAGTGGTGGAGGGGACCTGTGATGGTTCGGCAGCGCTTTCGGATCTCCTCCATGCCTGGTCTAACCCCCCCCCCCCCCCCCCCCCCCCCCGCCACCCCGCCTGGTCTCCCCCTCGCCCAGTCTCTTCCCCCCCCACACTTGGCCCACCTGGTCTCCCCACACCCCCCCCCCCCCCCCCGGCCCACCCAGTCTCCCGGCCCGTCCAGTCTCCCACTGAAAAAAGACTAAAACTCAGACCAAAGGTAGACTCACTGTATAGCGCTGAGATCTATTTACCGTTATAGCTTACGACACTTGGCAAATCCCATGATTCCTTGTGCTTTTCAGAATACCAAACTCGCTTATACTCTAAATGTGGCCTCACCAATGTCTTGCATAACTCTAACATGACCTCCCAACATCTATATCCAGTCCTCTGACTGCTGAAGGCCACTGTACCAAATGCCTTTTTGACCACTCTGTCTACCTGTACCTGCACATTTGACCACTATGTACCTGAACTCCTAAATCCCTCTGTTCTACAACTCTCCCCGAGCCCGACCATAGACTGTGTAGGCCGTGCCCTGGTTAGACTTCCAGACTGTACTCAAATTATTTTATAATGAAGGTTACTGTACTGTTTACCTTTCTATTCACTTGTACCTGAAGTGTGGGAAGGAACTGCAGATGCTGGTTTACATTGAAGATAGACACAAAATGCTGGAGTAACTCAGCAGGACAGGCAGCATCTCTGGTGAGAAGGAATGGGCGATGTTTCGAGTTGAAACCCTTCTTCAGACCTGATGTTGACCTGACCTGATTTGTACCTGATGTTGGCTTCAAGTGACTATAGACTCTCTTTCACAAAAGAGAATAAATTGCATTCAGTTTGCTTTGGGTAGAGAGCTGTAGACATTACTGATGATGGATGTTTTTTTCACATTTATTTAATGGTTTAAATTGAAATTCCCAGCTGCCAGAGCCAGATTCAAACTCTTGTCTGCAGATCAACTGTCCAGACCTCTAAAATGCGAGACTGTGGGTGCCATCTGAGTACCAGAATTATATTCTAGTACATGTATATGCTTGCATTAAAAATATCTTCAGATGCCATATTAATGAGGGCATTGGTACATGAACCTGGGTAGACACTAACACTTTTCAGAGTAGCAGAATAGTCAGCATGCAATGCTGATTTGGCATCACCACGGCCATTTTGCAGTGAGGAGAAAGGCCCCACTGCCTCTAACTGGTGCTATTTAAAGAGATAATTCACAACTTATGTGTTATGTTTTGCTTGATTTCTTCTCACTGTTACTGTAATTCTGCATGTTTGCTTAATTCTAAATATAATTCTGGTTGCTAAAACCCATGAGGCTTCCTGTGAAAGATGCTGAAATGTCTTGCTACCTTGAGGTTTCCACACAAATTAGATATGGGTACATTGAAAAACGTGACATGCAATGAGATGATATAGAAGGTACACAGAACAAGATTAGTAGCTGGAACTCGATGAAGTACGAATAGAAAGGTCAGGATAGATCGAAAGATAGAAGGAAGGAAGGGACGAATTTGCCAAGAATATTCAGGAAACAATTCGCCTCTTCATACCTCAATGAGAAACAGAGTGTGAGATGTCTGCTCTTTCTCTGGGACAATGGGACAATGGGGTGAGAAAACCAAGACTTTGGTAGGGAGACAGGGTTATGAGACCAATGTTGTTTTCCTTAGGATGAACAGAAGGTTTGTGTTCAATCACACTTATCACTGTTGCCTTGATATTCAGGAAATCAGAAATAGGATCAAAAGGTGCTGGAAACACTAACCAAACTGCACAGCATCTGTGCAGAAACAAATGCACCAAAGCACCATAGTGCAAATTTGTCAAAAGTAACTTGCCCACTAAAGTCACCATGTCAACTCTCAGCTGCAGAATTAGCACATGAAATTCTCATCAAAAGAGCTGATACCTGAATTAACATTGTAACCTACCATATCTGCAAACTAAATGTGTGATGCGCAATTTAGGCCGAAATTTGACCCCAGTCATTGGTGAATTTAGTACCAAAGCAGCGGCAAATTATCGGCAATGGAATCAGATTACTTAAGTGCAATATAATTCACTAATGTTCTTTTACTGCATATTTATTACAAACTGCACAAATTCCACTTTCCCCCCATTTTATTTGCTACTATTCTTTAAATTTTATATGCAGTATATATACATATATATATATATATATATATATATATATATATATATATATATATATATATATAAAAGTATATATATATATATACTTTTAAAACTCTGTGTGTGTGTGTGTGTGTGCGTGTGTGCGTTTGTGGGTGTATGTCAGATTAGATTTTTGGCCTTTGATTCGTTGGTCCGCCAAAACCACACGCAAAAACTCCCGAGATTTTTTCCATTTCGCTAGCGATTTTACTTGTACATTCGCATATCCCCTCCTCATTAAATTTAGACATTTTTCTGTAAACATTTTAAATAAAATCCTTCCCTCCCCCACTCACTCATTTTGTCACCTCCTGCTGGCCACCTTCTCATCGTGTCTCCCACGTGACCATAATGACTGCTGCCACCCAGTTCCCCAGCAACTCCCACTCCCAGCCCGGTTCTGTCCGAGGACGGCGAAAAGCAGCGGGGGAACAGCCGATCTTTGGCTTGAGCCAACGTGACAGAGCCGGCGCGTCAACGGCCTGTCAGCCCTCAGGCACATTGATGGCGTATGCAGCGTCTAGATGGGCGTACGCAGTGTCTCGACGTCGTACGCAGCGTCTCGACGGTGTACGCAGCGTCTCGACGGCGTGCGCAGTATCTTGACGGCGTATGCCTGGCCCGCTGGCTCACTACGCAACACGCCCGCCCACTCCACCCTCCCCCCCCCCCCCCGTACTCGGGGTCCGAAGTGCCGAGGATGCGAGGCCTCACAGTCTCTGATGGGGCCGCTTTCACAGACTTAGCCGTGAGCGGCCCCCGCATTTAACCAGGGCTATGGGAACTCAGCATCTGATGGGGACGAGGCTTCCAGAGGGAAGGCAGGGACACCTTTGAATCTAGCAGCAGAGTGGCTCCGTTAATGGATTCATTCCACAGTGAGTTCAGTTCGGTAAAACAACCCCCCTTCTCCTCCCTTCTCCCCCTTCTCCTGCCTTTTCCCCCCCTTCTCCACACCCCCTTCTCCACACCCCCTTCTCCTCCCCACCCCTTCACTCCTTCCATCCATACCCCCATCTCACCCCTCCCCCCTCTCACCCCCTCCCCCTCTCACCCCTCTCCCCTCCCTTTCCCCCACCTCTCACCCTCCCTTCCTCCCACCTCTCCCCATCCCTCCCCCTCCCTCCCCCTCCCTCCCTCTCCCCCCCTCAACCGCACGTTCGTGGAACAGACCCAAAGGGTCTGCACTTGGTCTAGTATACTTTTTAAACTGTGTGTGTGTGTGTGTGTGTGTGTTTGTCAGGTGTATGTCATTTTGATTTTGCCTTTGATTCGTTAGTCCGCCAAAACCACACGCAAAAACGCTGAGTTTTGAACCATTTCGGTAGGGATTTACCTTATGAGTACGGAAATCCACTCCTTGGTCAATTATTTCCCCAGCTTTTGAATAAAATTGATCACAAAACTCAAACAAAATGGCTCTCACCAGCTGCTGACTTCACAATGCCCATGTGCCGACCAATTCAGGGCCACCTACGTCCTGGCCCCACCCCCCGCCGCTGTGGATTAAAGGCGCAGAAATATCGAGAAAGTTCTGCAGAACAAACATTCTACAGCTGTGTTCCGCTTCTTTGTTCTACAGATCTCGGGGCAGCGACTCCTCACGCGCCGAACCTTATCATCACTGTTGGCGCAGCTCGTGAAGCCCTGCGCACTTCCACCTGTGGGTTTACAGAGTCACAAGCCGCTTCTCTCCCTCTCTTCATTTGGCAGCCCGGCTTACCTCCACCCCCCCCCACCCCCCCGCTGCCCGCGCCCAGCCCAAATATGCTCGTGCCACGCCGCCAGCAGCTGAACTCCCACGCCCACCCGCCCGCTCCAAACCCACCCCCCCCCACCCCGTTGTTCAAATTGCGCAGAAAGATTGAGAAAGTTCTGCAGCAAAGATCCTACAGCTCAGCTCCGTTATAGGATCTTTGTTCTGCTCAATCGTGAGGTCAGAGGCACCCACGCGCTGAAGCTACTCCGCGCTGCCTGTGCAGCTAGTGAAGCCCCGCCCCGTCCCTCCCATCCCCTGCCTGCCCGCCCGCTCACTCAGCTGCAGGTTTCCAGAGAGTCAAGCCGGTGCTGTCTCTCTCCGTTGTTCGCAGCCCACTCACTCGCCAGTACTCCTCTTCTCACCTCCTCCCCTCTCCTCTCTACCCGTCACAGGGGATGACCTCCTCTTGGTCCGTGTCCGCAGCCCGATCCTCTGTGATGCTGGCAAAGAGCCTATAGCTGGCTATAGGATCTTTGGGCCTCGGATCGCTCCGGGCTCACTCGGGCCTCTGTGACCTGCTGCCCCGCCCCACTCCTCTCTCTCGCTCCCTCTCTCTCTCCCTCCTCTCCCTCTCCCCCCTCTCTCTCTATCTCTCCCCCTCTCTATCTCTCCCCCTCTCTATCTCTATCCCTCTCTCTCTCTCTCTCCCTCCCCCTCTCTCCGCTGCCTCTCTCTCTCCCCCACCCCCTGCCCTCCCTCCCCTAAACCCCCTTCTCCCCTCCACCCCTCCCCTACCCCCTTCCCTTCCCCCCCTCTCAGCCCCCTCTCTCCATCTCTCTCTCCCACTCTCTCCCCTCTCTCCTTCCATCTCTCTCTCTCCCTTCCTACCCCACTTTCCCTCGCCTCCTCCCCTCCACCCCCTCTGTCTCTTGCCCTTCTGTCTCTGCCCCTCTCTCTCTCTGTCTCTCCACATTCTCTCTCTGCCCTCACTCTCTACCCCCCCTTCCCCCCCTAGACGCGCCTGCGAGTTGGGGGCTATGCATCAGTGGATAGGGCGGTTATGGGGTAAAAGGAGCAAATTAATAATATTAATATATCAAGGGAATAGTGTGTGTGCAGGTGGTTAGTGCGTGTGACGCCACATGCCCCCATCGACACCGCGCGTTGGGGGAACAGGCCCATCGGGTCTGCACTTGGTCTATATATGTGTGTGTATGCATAGTCTACACTACATAAAATATACTGACAACAAATTGTACTCGGGGGGGGGGGTGAAAGTTGAATATACAGGCTAAGAACATCACTTCGAAAGCATAAATCCTAAAAGAATGAAAAGGGGAAAATTGCAGAATATATTGGATGCAGCCAATCAGGCAGCATCTGCTGAGAAAGTAGTGGAGAAACTGTTTAGTGAGAAAGCCATCGTGGTCCAATAGCTGACATCACGCTCAAGCTTTCAGATGACTGTATGAAATTGTTAATAATGAATGGTGAAGATGTGAGTTATATGAATGTTAGGTAAAAATCAAATTTGTTAAGAGTATTGCTACATGAATGATGAGAGAATGATGAATTGAACAGTGTCTGAACTTCATAGCCAGAAAAATATGATGTTCAAAGATCATTTACTTACCTTGAAATTGTATGTCACCCTATTTGAGCATTGTATCAAGGTCCACACATTGATTCATGCCATTGTCCTCATAAGCTTTATTCCTGTCTCTCTGCAGATGGAGGACTTTGGATCGTATTTAAAACTTCCAATGTAGCTCAAAAAGCTTGGATCATCCAACATCATGCCACTCTTCAAAGTTTCACAGGTCATATTCAGATGCAAAAACTTTATTGCACCTGATCCAGCCACGCCTTGCCTTCCCTCTAACAGGTGGAGGTGAACTGCAGGCAGTCCAGTTGAATTTATCTCATGTCATTTGTCCAGGATTTTCTCCCTTGCTGATGCATCTTGTCAATAAACTGCACAGTTAATCTGAATGTACATTGCAAATATGGAGTCAGTAGTACAAAGTTGGTGTGCCATCTACATTCCACTCTCACGCAGACCAATCACACATTACTATTCCCATTCTTCATTTTGGGGGATAATTAATTTATTGTGTCAGGTCTTGAAGGGATATATTTCTGTAATATGCTTTGAATGAGTCAATTTGTATTTAGACAAAACAAACAAATTCTACCAATAGATCTGAAATGAAAAGGACACTTTTTATGAAGTTATAATTATTTTCTGAAAATAGGAAAGTACTGTCTTCTCCCCTATATTGTTACGCTGTCTCACTGAGAGGTTTGGCCATGCAGACACTAACACTAGGAGGTCGGAGGTAATAGCTACCCACAAAATTGTGGATCTGATGGCTAGATCTCATCCAGTTGAGTGTACATATGATTTTCAATGGATGCCCAAATAAATACCAAATGCACTACAGCAATGGAAATTAACATTTGCAATCACATTTTAAAATGTCAAACTTTCTGATTTGAATTAATTTTGGAGATTTTTTTAAACTACAAAAAATAATTCCTTTCATATTTAATTGTATCTTAACTTCTGGCTTAATCCTATCTTTCTTTTCTGTTTCTGTACATGATCTGAAATTGAATTAACGGACATTGCCTGAATTGGACTTTGTTCTTCCCCCAAATAGCCTTTGGGGTAATTGATGAAGCAGATAAGTGGTTCCCTAGCCTGTTCACATGGGTCACAGAGGGCAGTGCACCAAATGTTTAATTGTAGCAAAAGCGCACAGAATGTACATCTGCAAACAGAAGAGTAATCAAAAGCTGGTACCATTTGTTTACTGCTGACTGCAAGATTCAGACTGCTATGTTCCCATGTTTGAAAGGAATGGCAGCTGGAGACAAATGTAACCTTTATCTGCATTACCCATGACCAGGTCTGGGAATTCATGAGAAATTAATTCATATTTTCATTGTGGCATATATTTCTGAAACTAACTTGAATGTCTGGTCATTGAGTCATTCAAATTTTATTCCTCTAGTGCATACAAGGCTAAACTCCATGTTAAACTATCTTGAATATTTTGTAATATCCATATTTCTGCTGGAAGTATCAACTCATTACAAGTTTCCCTCAACTTGTATTTACTAGTGATAGACACAAAAACGTTGGAGTAACTCAGTGGGTCAGACAGCATCTCTGGAGAAAAGGAATAGGTGATGTTTCGGGTCGAGACCCTTCTTCAGACCAACTGGTCTGGTGTTGCTTGCATTTCAAAACTTTCATGCTTGTGTTGAAATCCTCCATGACGATAACCTCCCTACCTCCTCCCAGCCATACTCCCCTGCAAGATCTCTGTATTCATGGTTTCCTGGGCATTTTTACTTTCCTACTCTGTGCTCTGCTATTATGTACTCCCTACCAAAAGAGCATCAGATTTTAGCTGACATCCTTAAGATTTGGCATTCTCTTTGAAAATTTCCCTGTCTTTCTACCTTTCTCTCCGCCTCTAAATCTGTCTTTGAACACTATTTCTGACCAAATCTTTGTTGATTTATCATAAAATAATAACAGGAACACTGACCGAATCAGGCAGTATCTGTGGAAAGAGAAACACAGTTGACATTTCAAGTCAGAGTCCATGTTAGAACTTAGTTCAGGGCTGCTGAATGTTTCCAGCATTTTGTTTGATTAGCAATTTCCACCATCAGCTGGTGATTTTTAATTGTTATTATCTTTAAACAAGGCTGTCTAGCCTGTTGATAGACACAAAATGCTGGAGTAACTCAGCGGGTCAAGCAGAATATCTGGAGAAAAAGGTTAGATGACGTTTTGGGTTGGGACCATTCTTCAGATTGAAAAAGAGTCCCAATCGTAACATCACCCATCTTTTTCCTCCAGAGATGCTGCCTAACCCGCTGAATTGCTGCAGCACTTTGTGTCTATCTTCGGTATAGACCAGCATCTGCTGTTACTTTCTACACACATGCTTAACCTGTTGAGTACTTCCAGTATTCCCTTGAGTTTTCACATTTTCAGCACAGTCTTTTTCCATACCAACTTCCTGTTTAAGTACTCCATTCATTGCATTTTTCCCTCTTGTGCCAGAAGACTGATGTTTCCCATCTCACATCCGGAGATTTGTATTCAAATATAATCAGTGCAACAAAGCCTCAGCACTACGCTGCTACGCATGCAGTAGCAAGGCTGTGCTCTATTGATTATTTTCTAGTGTTTTTAAGACCGATAGTGAGACAAATCACACTTAAAGCACTAAAGTATAGTATTAAACTCCACATTAGAAAAATATTGTAGAAACACTAAAGAATGAGAAACTATTTTGTTTTCCATTATTTTTCAGATGGGATACTATGCTGAGACCTGGTCTGACCTCTTGGTACCACGTCATAGAACAGCAGGGGGATTAGTGCCAACAATCTGCCTGATATCTATCCCTCTGTCAACAACAGTGAATAAAAACTATATTGCCATTATCTTCTTGTTCTTTGTGCGAGTTACTCTGTCAAAATGTGTTGCCATGATTCCCACAGACTAATGGTGATTACATCGAAGACAAAGTGGAATTCGCTGCCACAGAAGGCCGTTGAGGGCAATTCAATAAAGTCAACTTTATTTGTCACATACACATACAAGATATGCAGTGAAATGAAAGTGGCAATGCCTGCGGATTGTGCAAAAACTACAGAACAGAATACAACAGAATCAGTATTTACATGTTAGAAAATATTTTTTACAAAAGACACAACACAACCGTAAATTAGTACAGTAAATTAGTCCCTGGTGAGATAAGAGTTTACAGTCCTGATGGCCTGTGGGAAGAAACTCTGTCTCATCCTCTCTGTTTTCACAGCATGACAGCAGAGGCGTTTCCCTGACCGTAGCAGCTGGAACAGTCCGTAGCTGAGGTGGTAGGGGCCCCCCATAATGTTGCTGGCTCTGGATCTGCACCTCCTGGTGTATAGGTCCTGCAGGGGGGGCGGGTGTAGTTCCCATAGTGCATTCAGCCGAACGCACTACTCTCTGCAGAGCCTTCCTGTCCTGGGCAGAGCCGTTCCCAAACCAGATTGTGATGCTTTCTACAGCCCCAGAGTAGAAGCACTGAAGGATCCTCAGAGAGACTCTGAATTTCCTCAGCTGCCTGAGGTGGTAAAGGCGCTGCCTTGCCTTACTCACCAGTGCGGCAGTGTGTGTTGTCCATGTCAGATCCTCTGTGATGTGAACTCCCAGGTATTTAAAGCAACTCACCCTGTCCACAGTATCCACAGTGGTCCCATTTATCTCCAGTGGCGTGTACGTCCTCGGATGTTGTGCCCTTCTAAAGTCCACAATCCGCTCCTTAGTTTTTGTGACATTCAAGAGGAGGCTGTTCTCCTGACACCAGAGTGCCAGATCATTTTCAAGTGAGAGTTAGATTTAGTTCTCAGGGTTACCCAAATCAAGGGATATGGGGGAAAAGCAGGAACGGGGTACTGATTTTGGATGCTCAGCCATGATCATATTGAATGGCGATGCTGGCTAGAATGGCTGAATGGCCTGCTCCTGCACCTATTTTCTATGTTTCTATGCAAGGTGCTTTGTAAACCCAAGTCTTTCTTTAATTTTACCATCTTCATTCACATCATTCAGGATCAAAATCCTCCTTCCAAACAAATCACCAATTTAGCAGTACTTATATCAGTTTCATACCCCTTGTGATATGGTTAAATCTCAATGAGAAAGATCAAATTTAGACCTACCACTCATTCCTGAGCTTCTAATTACCTGTCATCTTAATTCCCTGCTCCACAACTATTTGTCCTTAGCCATTGCAGCTCAAAGTAAACTCATCAAACAACACCTCATATTTTGAAAAGGCACCTGTTAGCCTTTTGGACTCAATGCTGACTTCAGTAATTTCAGTTATCAACTTTGTTATTCCCTTTTATTCCTCTTTTAGACCCTTCTTTTGCTTCTTAACAACTCACAGTAGCCCTTTCTTCTCCCTTGCATCATCTTGCTTTTTTATTTGATTTCTCCTACCTTTCACCACATCAGATAATTATTATTTGGTTATTTCCCCCCAGCTGCCTCTTTTGCTTAAAACTAATACTTTCAGTTCTGATGAAGACCTAAAATATTAATGTTTTTAGTTTCTTCCATAAAGCTGCTGAATATTTCAAGCATTCCCTCTAATCTTTTTTCTTCAGATTTTCAGCATCACACTACTTTCATTTTCTAATATCTATTTTTACAACTCAATATCAAATATTGTCTGAAAGCACTCCTGTGAAGTGTCTTGTGACACTTCACTTTATTGAAAACTATAAAAAGTCACAAATACATTTGAACTTGCTTCTTACAGGTTCCCACACCACCATTTTTTTTCACCTTATTTCCCTCACCCCACACCTGGCCTCCAATCCCTCAAATACCTACTATCCACAATGGGGCATTGCAAGTGCAAGTGTTGTATTCTCTATTCATAAATCCATTATAGTGGAAGAGAAGTTAAAGTAAAGCAGCATTTATAAGACTGTTACTTTTAGAAAGTGATGTACTTTTATCTGTGGTGTTCTAGGAAAAGGTGGTTGGAACATTTGAAATAGAAACAAGGAACTGCACATGTTGGTGCACAAAAAAAGACACAAAGTGCTAGAGTAACTCAACAGGCCAAGCAGCATCTTGTCAGGACCTTTCTTCAGATTGATTGTGGTGGGGGGAGCTGGGAGGGAAGGAAGCCGGATGAAAGGAGGGGCAGTACAAATCCTGGCAAGTGAAATGTGGATACAGGTGAGGGGAAGTTTTCGATAGGCATACAGTCACTCAATGACCAGAGGCGACAAGACTAAAGATGTGAGATAAGGATAAAAAAGTTGGCAATTGTAAAATCAGAGGAAGGAATGTAAGTGAAAGGGATGGGGAGGGGAGAAATAGGTGTGACTCCAAGTGAGGGACAGGGAGGAGAGGAGGGCAGGGAAGGAGGGAATGGTTTGGGTAAGTTACCAAAAATTGGAGAATTCAATGTTCATATCGTTTGGTTGTGAGCTTTTGTAATACGAGGCGATGTACCTCCAGTTTGCGTGTGGCCTCACTCTGGCAATAGAGTAGGCCCAGGGTAGAAAGGTCAGTATAGGAATGGGAAGAGCAGTTGAAATGATTAGGAGCTGGGAGATCCAGTAGGCCTTGGTGGTCCGAATGCAACTGATAAGTGAAAAGGTGCCAAGTCTACGCTTGGTCTTGCTGATGTAAGGGAGACCACATCAGGAACACCGGATGCAGTAGATGAGGTTAGAAGAGGTGCACATGAACCTCTATCCCACCTGAAAGGACTGCTAGGGTCTCTTGATGGATATGAGGGCCGAGGTCTGGGGACCGGTGTTACATCTCCTACGGTTCCAAGATAAATTATCTGGGGAGGGGTGGTTTGGGTGGGAAGGGGTGAATGAAGCATGGAGTTGCAGATGGAAGAAAGGGGTGTCAATGGGAAGATGTAACTGGTGGTGGTATCACATAGAAAGTGGTAGACCTGTCGGAGAATGATGTGTTGGATGCGGAGGGCTGGTGAGGTGAAAGGTGAGGACCAGGGGAACTCTATCCTTGTTCTATCTGGGGGGAGGGAGGGAGAGAGAGAGCAGAGCAATGGGAACTAGAGAGACGCCAGTGAGGGATCCATGTATAACAGCAGGGGACAAACCATATTTACTAAAGAAAGGGAATATCTTGGATGTCCTATAATGGCAAGCATCTTCGTAGCAGATGCAGCAGATGAGAAATTGAGAATTTAGAATAGCATCTTTGCAAGAGGCAAGGTGGGAGAAGGTGTAGTCAAGATAACTGTGGGAGTCAATGGGTTTGCAGTAGACACGAGTCGATAATCTGTCCCCTGTGATGGAGACAGAGATCAAGAAAGGAGAGAGAGGTATCAGAGAAACATTTGATATGTTATCTTCTGTGTTTTGGGCAGATTATTGAACTTTGCAGCACTGTCCTGGAAGTAGTAATTGTATCAGTTCTCCCCCTCTCCAAGTGACTAACATTTTCAGATTTTCCACCATGAATTTCCAGCAACACTGCCTCTTTGGGAGCTCAAATTCATTTCTCAACATCATGCTGCCTGTTTGTGTGAAATATCAACATTTTTTTCTCTTTCATCATGCTGTGGCCTGCCTTGATTTGGCTGTTACTGCCAGCTGCTTCTGTGTTGTAAAGTGACAGACAAATAGTTATGTAGCATGCATAACATCTGGCTGAGTGAGCCAAGCACCACATCCTATGTGCCTTCCGATCCCACAACCTGCTGTTGCAAGTTTGAGCTAGACTGCGCTGGCTTTTTTTAACGGTAGAACGATCATAAAAGTTAAGAGAAAAGAACAAGTTTTCAATCTGAAATCAGAATTATTGGTATTCGTTTATTATTATCACGTGTACTGAGATGGAATGAAAAGCTTTTGCTTGCTTGCTATCCAGTTAAATCAAATCATTCTATGCACAAGTAAAATCAGGCCATATACAAATACAACAGGTGGTGCAAAGAGAAAAGAGAAAAGGAATAACAGTTATGCCTTTTCTCTCCAATGATAAAATAAGATGAGGCCAGAAATTTCTGAAGAATAATTGCGTTGCATAAAACCTTTGTGCTCTTTTATGTTGCCCGCCCTTCCCTGTCTACCAGTATTGTTCTACGTTGTATGCAGCAGTCACCTTCTCCTTCCCAAGAGAATTGTAGTTGTCAATGTTCCTGTTGCTGTCACGCATAATCTTTTTCCCAGATGTAATCAGGGAATGTTACAATATATTCACAACCAGTGCCTATTATAGATACATCTCAGCCTATTTGTATATGCACTGAAGGCCAAATTATGCTGTCTGAAGTCAATTATCCCAGAGAGAACTGTTGCTGCTCACCCACTTCCAATAGGGTAAATCCTGCACTTAAGACATTGACTGTAAATTTGGAACAAGCTGTGTGTTAGGCATTAGTGCAGTTCCACTTTGACAGATGAAGCTCTGCTCTCTAGCTTTGCCTCCTTCCTAAGACTATCAGGCCATTCCTTAGGCTCAGCCTGAGCAGTCTGTTACCTGAGGCCTACATGCTGCCAAGGCCCCACCCAAGCTACAACCCAACACTATGTAAATTAAATTATCTAATTATTGATAACTACCCTACAATCACCTGTATCTCATGACGATTCATATGTCTCAGCAAGAGCCCCAACAATTTCTTCGCTAGCTTCCCACAGTGTACTCGGGTATATCTGATCAGGCCCTGGAGATTTATCCATCTTCATAAGCCTTAAGACATTCAGCACCTCTCTGACCGTAACATGAATTGTCCTCACGATATCGCCATTAACTATCCATATTCCGTAGCCTTTATATTTTTCTCCATTGTAAAAACAGAGAAGAAATATTCGTTGAGAACTCTTTCATTAAGGGAAAGAGTCACCCTCTGATCTTTGCCCTGCTGATTTCCTTTAAGTATATTCCTCAGCCGCCTAAACTTGTCCAGGGATAGATTTTATCCCAGCTGTCTATACCCATGCCTCCTTCGTTTCATTAACCTGGGAAAATAACAATTTTCAGGAGGAAATTGTTACATGTTATATCTGATGTGCTTCTTTAGTGTTGCTGCCTCCAAAGAAAAATATAGAGCAGGGCTATTGTTAGATGTTCCTTTGTTGAAAGCAGCAAACACTTAACTGAACAAAATATTGCCAGGAAGCAACAAAATATAGACTGTGGTACACTGCCCATGCGGCTGAATCCTGCCAACGGCTGATGAGTATGATTTGTGAGAGTATTCTTCATTCCCATGGTTAATTAACAAAATCGTAATAGCACCTATCTGTCCACAAGCCTGCCAACGTCCTCCTGAGTTGCTAGATTTCCCCCAAAAACATAAGATACGGTCAAACCTGCTGCTCAGGCTAAATATCAGGCCAGCAGCTTCATAACAGTAGTTAAATAGACAATTTGCTTCCAGGGTTAATGACTATCTTCATTAAGGCAAGTTGAAGGTGGGTTAAGGACATTTTTGAGATTTGTACATTGTTAGCATCTCTCCTCACCACAAATTACCTGATTTGGGAGCAAACATTGCAAAATTATAACTAAAATACCTTTGAATTTTGAAAATGGATATACATTTATGCTTAGATATACAACTTTTTTTTACTGACTTTATTGGTGGGTCTTTGGCTAAAATGTAGCTCTTTTTAAAGAATATTACAATAATGTTTCATTGCACAGCTGCAAAATTCTTCATTCTGTGACCAATGGAGTTCCTCAATGATCTGTACTGGGACCTCTGTTGGTTTATAGAATGACTGGAAATAAATGTAGATGAGTTGGTTAGTTAGTTTACGTCAAAATTGGTGGAGTAATGGACAGTGAGAAAGGTTGTCAAAGCATACAGTGCGATATAGAAATGGAATGGATGGAGAAATGTTAAAAAGGAGTCCAAGCAGCGTGTCGCACTATGTGAGGTTGAATATGAGGGAAAAGTGTATAGTTAACGGCAAAACCCTTGGCACCATTGATGTACTGAGGGATCTTGGTATCTGTCCATAGCTCTCTGAAAATAGCAGTAGATAGATAGACTGGTAAAGAAGATGTATAGTATGATTGCCCTCATCAATTGGGGCATTGAGTATAACAGTTAGGAAGTCATGCTGCAGCATTACAGGACTTTTGTTAGGTCACATTTCGTGTGTTATGTGCAGTTGTGGTTGTGCCATTATAGGAAGGATGTTAAGGCATTTGAGAGGGTGCAGAAGAAGTTTACCAGAAGGTTGTCTGGATGAGAGGGTATTAGCTAAGAGAGAAGTTGGACAAACTTGGATGGTTTTCTCTGGAGCATCAAAGGCTGAGAGGAGACCTGACAGAACTTTGAGAGGCAAACGTAGGATAGACAGTCGAAAACTATTTCCCAGGCCGGAAATGTTAAGCACTGGAGGGCATAACTTTAGGGCGAGGGGGAGTTAGGATGTTTAATGGAGATATGCAGGGCAAGATTTTTTACAGACTGGTGGGGATGGTGGGTGGAAGGCAGATAAAATACTACATTGAAGAGGCTTTTTGACAGGTGCATGAATATGCAGGTAATGGAGGGATATGGATCACGTGCAGGCAGAGATACTAGTTTAAGTTGGTATTATGTTGGGCGTAGGCATTGTGGTCTGAAGTGCCTGGTCCAGTGTTGTACTGATCAAGTTCTATGTTTACACAAAGCTAAATGTTAAAATCACTTGTTGGTTCCATTGTCCACTTCCCTGAGAAATACCTATAGTTTGTACCTAGGAATTATAACTGAGTAAAAATTAGGTGAGTAAGGCATCTACACCTGGATGCCCAGCTACGTCATACCTTCAATTTCAATGAAGGATTCAACTGGCTTCAGGGAGGTACTTTTGCTACCTTTAAAGGGAATCTGCTTTGAGTTAGACAGTGAAGAAAGTCAAATGGCTGATTTTTATCTTCGCACCTGCTCAGCTTTCACCAGATGAGTAGGTTTAAAAATGTTCTTGCTTTCTCAATTATTTCCAGCAATGAGCATGAATACAATTATCACTTTGCAATCATTTTTGATATACTTGCTTACTGCTGTGGAATTATCTAATTATAAATCATCGTGGTCTTCTCCAGAAATGTTCCATAAACATTTATAACATTTAACAAAGGTATTGTATTTTTTCGGAAACTACAATAGGTTCTTATAAAAGCAATCATGCCTGCAGAAATGTCAGTCACATTTCCAATTAATGTTTTTGAAATAAAAACCACTAACCTCAAACCTACCGGAAGCTACTTTCAGAGTGCACTGGTTTCTTTATTCAGAAATATAATGCTCAGCTGCCAACAGATTACATAATGGGCCCACTGAGAAACTAGCTGATTTATCAATCATAGTAAAGGGCAAGTATTTTTTCAGGGAGAGTTTAAAAATTGTAAACCTCCTCTTTGGGTGTCCTCAAATCTAGTCCTTTTCTGCAAAATTGGAGTTTACATCATTTTTTGTTGCCTGATATATCTAATGACTATCTTCACCGACGTGGTTGAAAATCTTATTAATGCAAACACATCCTGTCTGTATACCTTTCTTCACACACACACAAGCCATATTTTCCATCACGGGTTCTGGTGGTGCTTTTAAGACAGCACTTAACTTTAAAATAGCATGTGCGTACATTTCATAATGCATTGACCCCATGTAAATAAGTTGCTGCCATGATTTGTTAACAAATAATCAAATCATTTAACTTACTTTCCATTTCATTTTTCCTTCCTATAAGCTCTGTGTATTGATTACTTCTCAGCTCAATTATGTGGAGAATTGAGACCAAATACTTGAAACACGTCACCCATTCCTTCTCTCCAGAGAATCTGCCTGTCCCGCTGAGTTACTCCAGCTTTTTGTGTCTATCTTCACTTCAATGCACATGTCTGTAGACCCAAAATACTCACAGATGAGGAAAGACTTTAGCTGTTCAAAATCGCGTACCATACACCTCCAAATAGGGCATATACATAATTACTTAACGATTCCAGGGTTGTCACTGTGCAAAAGTTAAACCAAGTGGTGATTGTACAATGCAAGGCAAATCCTGTTTTCATCCTGGAGTTATTTCTAACTAATTTAAGTGTCTCCTAGTTCTGTTGTCTGCCCTAACATATGCAAACATTTTTTTGTAATTTAGTCTAAAATATAATGCCGTATACCCTACTTTCAAGGAACTTTATAAAAATGGCTGCATAGTTAGTGGGTATACAGTTCATGATTTTCCAATATCCCTACAATCTGTAGAGGTCCTTGCTGATAGTAAAAAAATGTGAAAAATATACAAGGGAAGTCAAGTTTATGTCATATGCAGAAGTACAGTGCAATGAGAATATTCACAAGTACTGATGCAATGAGAATCTTGCTGGCAACAGCACCACACACACATGAACTCAAAGACACAAAAACACATATTATACATAAAGTACACATTAAATTCTGCAAGACTGTAAAAAAGAGACTGCAAAAAAAACCCATTAGAGTAAAACACAATTAGGGAAAAAAGCAAGTCCAGGGTTTATAGGTGGAGATTGATAGGATGTTGATTAGTAAGAGTATCAAAGGTTATGGGGAGAAAGCAGGAGTATGAGAAAAACAGATCAGCCATGATTGAATTGAGGAGGCGACTCGAAGGGCTGAATGGCCCATTTCTGCTCAGGTCTTATGAACATTGTAACTTTATAGGACTTTGGCTAGGCTGCATTTGGAGTATTGCATATAGTTCTGGTCACCACATTACAGGAAGGATGCGGCTACATTGGAGAGGATGCAGAAGAGGTTTACCAGAATGCTGCCTGGATTAGAGGGTATCAGCTATGAGAGAGATGTTGGACAAACTTGGATTATTTTCTCAGGAGTGTCAGAGATCGAGTGGAGTCTCCGATAGAAATATGTTACATATAGTTATGTATACATAGGGTATACAATCAGAACTTTTATCCCAGTATGGTATTGTTAAAAATTAGATGGCATAGCTTTTAGGTGAAAGGGCAAAGTTTAAAGGAGGTGCAGGAACCAAGCATGTTGCAGCCAGATTTTCTGATGATACAAAGGTACAAAATCAAATAGAAAGTCAAGTCAAGTCAAAAGTCAAACAAACTTTATTGTCATTTAGAAATACATTGATATATGCAGTTCCAAACGAAATTCCGTTGCGTTTGGCTCCCTGTGCAACACGATAAATTAACAGAATGATAGGCATGGATAAAAAGGATAAAAGGATAAATAGACAATGGTGGCAGCCAGTCAGTCAGTGGCAAGAAGGGAGTTGGAGTATAGTATGATGAAATATAAGGTTATTTATTTCACTATTTAATTATAATTAAGCTGTATAGAGCAATTTGGGTGTCAATATACTTGAAACACAGAAAAGTAGCAGCGAAAATAATTAGTAAGACAAATGGAATGTTGGATTTAGTACTGCACGCAGTTTTACTCTCCTAGAGAAGGGATATGCTATTTCTTTAGAGGCGGTTTGAGAAGGTTTGTAATGGGCCTGTCCCACTTAGGCGATTTTTTCGGCGACTGCCGGCGACAGTCGTAGTAAGTCGCCGAAAACTGGCGACTGGACCCCCCTACGACAATGTCGACAACAACCTACCTCCTAGTCGACGGCAAGCTACCGACAACCAGCAACCCATTAGGACGTCCACCTACGACAAACTACATCCTCCCGCGACCAGCTACGACAAGGTAAGACAATTCAGTCGCCGGTTAACGTAGGTAGTCGCCAATGGAATTAATCAAAGTCAGCACCGGCGACAACCTACGTCATCCTGGCGACAACATATGTCATCCTGGTGAAAACCTACATCATCCTGGCAACAACCTACGACAGCACCTACGTGAGGAGAAGTCAAGCTACGCTCATTAGCGACAAGCCAAATGTCACCGAAAAGTTTTGAACATTTCAAAATCCAGCGGCGACCTGAAAAACGCTACGATTATTTGAGCGACTCGTCGAGAGGGAAAGTGCACAGCCGACAGTAGTTCTAGACACAAACGACATGGGGGAGAAGAGGAAGTAGGTTCTGCAACGCGAGTTTAGAGAGTTAGGAACAAGACTGAAAAACAGGACTTCTAGGGTGGTTATCTCTGGATTGCTTCCACTACCTCGTGCCAGTGAGAACAGGAACAGGGAGATAGAGGGTCTTAATGTCTGACTGAGGAGGTGATGCAGGGAGCAAGGATTTAGATTTATAGACATAGAAACATAGAAATTAGGTGCAGGAGTAGGCCATTCGGCCCTTCGAGCCTGCACCGCCATTCAATATGATCATGGCTGATCATCCAACTCGGTATCCCGTACCTGCCTTCTCTCCATACCCTCTGATCCCCTTAGCCACAAGGGCCACATCTAACTCCCTCTTAAATATAGCCAATGAACTGGCCTCAACTACCCTCTGTGGCAGAGAGTTCCAGAGACCCACCACTCTCTGTGTGAAAAAAGTCCTTCTCATCTCGGTCCTAAAGGATTCCCCCCTTATCCTTAAGCTGTGACCTCTTGTCCTGGACCTCCCCAACATCGGGAACAATCTTCCTGCATCTAGCCTGTCCAACCCCCTAAGAATTTTGTAAGTTTCTATAAGATCGCCTCTCAATCTCCTAAATGCTAGAGAGTATAAACTGAGTCTATGCAGTCTTTGTTCATAAGACAGTCCTGACATCCCAGGAATCAGTCTGGTGAACCATCTCTGCACTCCCTCTATGGCAATAAAGTCCTTCCTCAGATTTGGAGACCAGAACTGTACGCAATACTCCAGGTGTGGTCTCACCAAGACCCTATACAACTGAAGTAGAACCTCCCTGCTCCTATACTCAAATCCTTTTGCTATGAAAGCTAACATACCATTTGCTTTCTTCACTGCCTGCTGCACCTGCATGCCTACTTTCAATGATTGGTGTACCATGACACCCAGGTCGCGCTGCATCTCCCCTTTTCCTAATCGGCCTCCATTTAGATAATAGTCTGTTTTCCTATTTTTGCCATCAAAGTGGATAACCTCACATTTATCCACATTATACTGCATCTGCCAAACATTTACCCACTCACCCAGCCTATCCAAGTCACTTTGCAGTCTCCTAGCATCCTCCTCACAGTTAACACTGCCCCCCAGCTTAGTGTCATCCGCAAACTTGGAGATATTGCCTTCAATTCCCTCATCCAGATCATTAATGTATATTGTAAATAGCTGGGATCCCAGCACTGAGCCTTGCGGTACCCCACTAGACCACTGGGTTCTCTTCTGGGTTAGGGGTGACCTGTACAAAAGGGACGGGTTATACCTTAACTGGAGGGGGACCGACATTCTGGCAGGCAGGTTAGCTACACTTGTGGGTTTAAACTAAACAGTAGGGGGGAGGGATTGACAAATTGTTTTAGTATAAAGATGGAATTAAAGGGAAAGTGAGTACAGGAAAAGTTACAAAAGACTCCCAAATTAATGGGAAGGAAATTTCGAGAAGGGAGAGTAAGGTCAGGGCCAATTGTGAGCGGTGTGAGAGAGGAGGTGAATACCGAAGACAAAGTGTTGTATATGAATGCGTGGGGTACAAGAAAAAGTGGACGAGCTTGAGGCTCAGTTAGAAACTGGCAAGTATGATGTTGTGGGAATTACAGAGACATGGCTGCAAGAGGGCCAGGGCTGGCAACTGAATATTCAAGTGTATACCTCCTATTGAAAAGACAGACAGGTGGGCAGAGGGGGTGGGTAGCTCTGTTGGTGAGGAATGAAATTCAGTCCCTTGCAAGGGGTGACATTGAAACAGGAGATGTGGAGTCAGAATGGATAGAACTAAGGAATTGTAAGGGTAAAAAGACCCCAGTGGGATTTATCTACAGGCCCCCAAACAGTAGCCTGGATATAAGGTGCAAGTTGAATCAAGAGTTAAAATTGGCATGTCGTAAAGGTAATGCTATGGTTGTTATGGGTGATTTCAACATGCAGGTAGGCTGTGAAAATCAGGTTGGTACTGGAACCCAAGAAAGGGAGTTTATGGAGTGCCTCCATGATGGATTCTTAGAGCAGCTTGTAGCAAAGATGAGCGGGAAGCAAGAGGATTGGGTAATGTTTAAAGAGCAACAGAAGATAACTAAAATGGCAATATGGGGAGAAAAGATGAGGTACGAAGGTACGCTAGCCAAAAATATAATGGAGGATAATAAAAGCTTCCTTAGATATGTGAAGAAGAAAACATTAATTAAGACCAAAGTTGGACCCTTGAAGACTGTCAAGACTGAATTTGTTATGGGGAACAAGGAAATGGCAGTTGAGTTGAACAGGTACTTTGGATCTGTCTTCACTAAGGAGAACACAACCAATCTTCCTGATGTACTAGTGGCCAGAGGATCTGGGGTGAGGGAGGAACTGAAGGAAATCCACATTAGGCAGGAAATGGTGTTGGGCAGACTGAAGTGACTGAATGCTGATAAATCCCCAGGGTCTGATGGTCTGCATCCCAGGGCACTTAAGGAAGTGGCTCTAGAAATCGTGGACGCATTGGTGTTCATTTTCCAATGTTCAATAGAGTCAGGATCAGTTCCGGCGGATTGGAGGGTAGCTAATGTTATCCCACTTTTTAAGAAAAGCGGGAGAGAGAAAACAGGGAATTATAGACCAGTTAGCCTGACATCGGTGGTGAGGAAGATGCTGGACTCAATCATAAAAGATGAAATAGCTGCACATTTGTATAACAGGATCTGTGTAAGTCAGCATGGATTTACAAAGGGGAAATCATGCTTGACTAATCTTCTGGAATTTTTTTAGGATATAACTTGGAAAATGGACAAGGGAGAGCCAATGGATGTAGTGTACATGGACTTTCAGAAAGCATTTGATAAGGTCCCACATAGCAGATTAGTGGGAAAAATTAGAGCACTTGGCATTGGGGGTAGAGTGCTGACGTGATCTGAAGAAGGGTTTTGGCCCGAAACGTTACCTATCTCCTTCGTTCCAT
Source organism: Raja brachyura (assembly GCA_963514005.1). The sequence continues at coordinate 30,185,041 of OY740791.1, read as the reverse complement.
AGATGCTGCTGCACCCACTGAGTTTCTCCAGCATTTTGTGTACCCTCGATTTTCCAGCATCTGCAGTTCCTTCTTTAACACATGGATAGAAAATTGTTTGGCAGACAGGAAACAAAAAGTAGGGATTAACAGGTCCCTTTCAAAATGGCAGGCAGTGACTGGTGGTGTACCGCAAGGATCGGTGCTGGGACCACAGCTATTTGCAATATACATCAATGATTTAGATGAAGTGATTCAAAGTAACATTAGCAAATTTGCAGATGACACAAAGCTGGGTGGCAGTGTGAACTGTGAGGAGGATGCTATGAGAATACAGGGTGTCTTGGACAGGTTGGGGGAGTGGGCAGATGCATGGCAGATGCAGTTTTATGTGGATAAATGTAAGGTTATACACTTTGGTAGCAAAAACAGGAAGGCAGATTATTATCTAAATGGTTTCAAGTTGGGAAAAGGGGAAGTGCAACAGGATCTGGGGGCTCTTGTTCATCAGTCAATTAAAGTAAGTATGCAGGTACAGCAGGCAGTGATGAAAGCAAATAGCATGTTGGCCTTCATAACTAGAGTAGTTGAGTGTAGGAGGTCCTTCTGCAGTTGTACAGGGCCCTAGTGAGATCACACCTGGAGTATTGTGTGCAGTTTTGGTCCCCTAATTTGAGTAAGGACATTCTTGCTATTGAGGGAGTGCAGCGTAGGTTCACAAGGTTCATTCATGATGGCGGGACTGTCATATGCTGAGAGAATGGAGCGGCTGGGCTTGTATACGCTGGAATTTAGAAGGAAGAGAGGGGATCTTATTGAAACATATAAGATTATTAAGTGGTTGGACACGCTAGAGGCAGGAAACATGTTCCCGATGTTGGGGGAAGTCCAGAACCAAGGGCTACAGTTTACGAATAAGGGGTAAGGCATTTAGAACAGAGATGAGGCAACACCTTTTCACTCTGACTCAGAGGGCGGTGGAGTCCAGTTCTCTGGATACTTTTAAGAGAGAGCTTGATAGGGCTCTTAAAGATATTGGAGTGAAGGGATATGGGGAGAAGGCTGGAACGGGGTACTGATTGTGGAAGATCAGCCATGATCACATTGAATGGCGGTGCTGGCTCGAAGGGCCGAATGGCCTCCTCCTGCACCTATTGTCTATTGACTGAGGAGAATACTCACGACCATACAGGCGACACCCCGGCGACCATGTGACGACATCCTAGTCGCCTAAAAAATCGCCTAAGTGGGACAGGCCGCATTATGTTCACTGTGAAAGAGGGCTTGTGTTATGAGGAAAGGTTGAGCAGTTCAATTTCCTTGAATGAGATGTGACCTGATTAAAACATAAATGTCGAAGTGGGTTGATAAGAAATAAAAAACTATAATTCTCTAACCCACTCCTGCTCTGATCGCTTTCTTTGGCCTGCTTCAACAAAGCCCAACACAAGGTTACAGAAGCAGTATTTCATCTTCCATCCAGATACTCCACAGTAGTTTGAACAGTAATCAATTCAGAATGTTGCCTGACCTGCTTGGCATGTCCAGAATTCTCTGACTTCAAATTTCCGGCAACTGCTATCTTCTGTACCTCAAAGATCCAGTATTTTCTTTTTGTTGAACATTCCATGACCCAAAACATGAATTATTTATCTTTCCACATATGTTGTTTGATCTGCTGGATGTTTCTAGCATGATATATATTTTAAAAGATTTCTGGCATCCAGTTTTTAGATTTTTCATTGATCAGCATTTTGTTTGTTTCTTCTTCTGCTCTCTCCTCTCCTCCACTCTCATTCATCACCCACTATATACCCCCTATCCAAAATGCAGATGTAATTAACAAGCCCTCATTTCCCTCTCAGTCAGCATCAGAATGTTCATTCAATTTCTCTAGATATTTCCCACAATGGCTACCACTGTGAGGGAAGGCACAAAGTCCAGTCCTCTTCCCCTTGTTCAGCCATAGTCGGGCCTATTGAGGCCTCCGCAGCCGCCGCAACGGCGGTCCGATGTTCAGGCCCTCTCGCCGGATGATAGGGCTTCGGCGTCGGGAGAACACTCTTCAGCGGCTTGGAGCATCTGGAACGGCCACTTTTCTCCCCTCTTTCCTTAAATCTATGCTTCCTTAATTTTAGACTCCCTGGCCTGGAAAAAAAAAAACCTCAGACAATGTATTGTACATATGTCCCTTATCTATATTACTAAAAGTCTGATCTTGACCACTTCCTAGTGTTCTGTATATTGATTTTAGAAAAAACGCTGCCACTTATGGCTGTGATTTTTGGCCATCCTACTCAGAGTCCCCCTCCGCTGCGCAAGACAAGAGGATTTTTCCCATCGATTAAAAATAAAAGAGTTATTAGTGTTTAAAAAATGTTGCGATTCTCTCTGCTGAAGGCCACGCCCCTTCCTGAGGGACTATAAAACCCGGAAGTGTTGAGTGCCGCAGTCAGTCTCTGCAAGATGGGGAGCGAGAGGGTCACGTCTCTCAGTCTGAGCTGTGAATAACACTGAATACATGTCTACTAAATTGTGAGTGTGGTTTTACTGACCTTGTGTGCCCTTAATGTGTTTTCAAAATGAAAATGTGGTTGGTTTGAAAAGGTACAGCAAATGGTTGGTGGTGGTTGGTTTGAAATAAAGCACAGCAAATGGTTGGTGGGGGTTGGTTTAAAATAAAGCACAAGATTAAAAGTCTAAATTGGACAACTTCCTGTTTGCACTGTATATTGATTTTAGATAAAATGCTACTACTTACGGCTGTGATTTTTGGCCATCTTACTCAGTCCTCCACCCCGCTCATCAGTTGCAGAGGATTCTTCCCATCAATGAAAAATAAGTGTTATTAGTGTTTTTAAAATGTTGAGAATCTCTCTCCTGTCAATCACACCATGAAGGCCACGCCCCTTCCGGTGGGAGGGCGAGGGATTATAAAACCCAGAAGTGTGGGTGTGGGTTAGTCTCTGCAAGATGGGGGAGGGCGAGGGCGAGGACGAGGGCGAGGGCGAGGTCATGGTCATGGTCATGGTCATGGCCATGGCCATGGCCACGACTCGGTCTGAGCTGTGAATCAACTGAACACGCTGAATGTCTACTGAACTGTGAGTGTGGTGTTTTGTGTGGTTTTATGGTGGTATCACCCTGCTTGAAATGGTATGAAACTGCATTTGAATGTGGTGGCCTTGCACCCTGCATGAAATGGTATGAAACAGCATTTAAGTTTGGTGGCCCTGCACCCTGCTTGAAGTGGTAGGATATTGCATGAGTTTGGTGGCCTTGCACCCTGCTTGAAGTGGTAGGAAACTGCACTTGAATTTGGTGGCCTTGCACCCTGCTTGAAGTGGTAGAAAATTGCACCTGAATTTGGTGGCCTTGCACCCTGCTTGAAGTGATATGAAACTACACTTGAATTTGGTGCCCTTGCACCCTGCTTGAAAAGGTAGGAAACTACATTTGAATTTGGTGGCCTTGCACCCTGCTTGAAGTGGTCAGAAACTGCACTTGAATTTGGTGGCATTGAACCCTGCTTGAAATGGAATTCCAAGGAATAGCCATGAATCAACTGCAAGCCCACCTGCCATGAGTGAGTTGGCAGCACATCAGGCTTGAGTGACTGAGCTGCCACCCCAAGAATCCATTTGGCCCACAATGTCCATACTAGCTCTCTGGAAACCAGTCCCTTCAGCCCACAACACCCATACTAGCGCTCCAGAAAGCCCCCCCCCCCCCCACCCCCCCACCACTGGTCACCAATATTAGAATTAGCGGAGAGGTGGAATATTGAGTTGGGGGACCAGCCCTCCCGTATGAACATGGGACCCAACAGGTCCATCTTAGTCTAGTAATTTTATAAATCTGTACACGGTCACCTCGCAGTCCTCAAAGTATTTCTTGTAGACAAGATAGAAATGTGGGCAAAGAAATTTCTTGTAGACAAGTTAGAAATGTGGGCAAAGAAATAGCAGATGTAATTTAATGGAGACATGTTGCATTTTGAGAGGTCAAATGTAAGAAGAAAATATACAATAAATGACAGGATACTGGGAGCATTAATGTACAGAGGGATCTTGTGATGAAAGTACATAGCTCACTGAAAGTGGCGACAAAACAGCTAGGGCAATAAATAGACAATAGACAATACACAATAGTTGCAGGAGTAGGCCATTCAGCCCTTCGAGCCAGCACCACCATTCACTGTGATCATGGCTGATCATCCACAATCAGTACCTCGTTCCTGCCTCCTTCCCATATCCCTTGATTCCGCTATCTTTAAGAGCTCTATCTAACTCTTTCTAGATAGCATCCAGAGAATCAGCCTCCACTGCCTTCTGAGGCAGAGAACTCCACAAATTCACAACTCTCTGGGTGAAAAAGTTTTTCCTCATCTCCATTCTAAATGGCCTACCCATTATTCTTCAACTGTGGCCCCTGGTTCTGGACTCTCCAAAATCGGGGACATGTTTCTTGCCTCTAGAGTGTCCAATCCCTTATATGTTATATCTTATATGTTTTAATAAGATCCTCGCTCATCCGTCTAATTCCCATGTATACAAGCCCAGCCACTCCATTCTTTCAACATATAACAGTCCTGCCATCCCAGGAATTAACCTTGTGAATCTACGCTGTACACCCTCAATAGCAAGAATGTCCTTCCTCAAATTTGTAGACCAAAACTGAACACAGTACTCCAGGTGTGGTCTCACCAGGGCCCCGTACAACTGCAGGAGGACCTCTTTGCTCCTATACTGAACTCCTCTTGTTACGAAGGCCAACATGCCATTAGCTTTCTTCACTGCCTGCTGTACCTGCGGTAAATTACGTAATTCTCTTCATTGTCGGGGTGTTGAGTGTAAAAGTCTGGGAAGTCGTGTTGCGATATAAAACTTTGGTTGAGCAACGTTTGTAGTATTGTGTGCAGTTCTGGTCACCACAATAAGGAGAAGTTGGACAAACTCGTATAATATTCTCTGGAGCATCAGAGGGTGAGAATTGACCTGAAAGAAGTAAATAAAATTGTGCGAGGTATAGATAAGGTAGAAAGTCAGAGTTTTTTACTCAAGCACTAAAGGACTTTGGTTTAAGGTGAGAAGGGGAAATTTAAAGATGTGCAAGGCAAGTTTTTGAATACACTGCCAGGGGAAGTGGCGGAAACATTTAAAAGAGCAATGTTCAAGAGTGATTTGGACAGATAAACATGTAGGGATTTGCGGAATATAGACCAAATGCTGAAAGAAAGGCAGTTTAAATTTGACATCATGTTGGCACAAACATCTTAGGCTGAAGAACCTGTTCTGATACTGTACTGTTTTACATTCTATTTTCTGGATATGTCTGACCCTGTAGTACACCATTTGTTACAGTTTTCCATTTGAGAACAACACCCATCCATCTCTACTCTCTGCTTTCCTTCACCACAGCCAACTTTGGATTTAGTTTGCTAACAGCATGAATCCATTGAGCCTTAACCTACTGCGCCAGCCTAGCATGTAGATTGAGTAGAATTAATATGGATTAAAAAATATCATTTTGAAAATGTTTTGGAATGTTTTAAGAATAAGGAAAGAAGTGTGATATATCTGGATTTTCATAGAAGTATTTGATAAGAGATTATTAAGCACATTCAGAGCAAAAGGGGTTGAGAGTAATACACTGGTATCAAGCATTGCTTAATTAAGAGACAAAATATAGATTATGATTGAAGGGGATGGGAAGGATAATGTGCGTGCCCTGGTGCTCATAATCGATATGAATAATTTGGGTTAGGGGATCAAGTACAGGTATATTCAAGATTGTTCAAGGTAAAAGGATTGTTGGCAGGGTGGACTTTGTGGTGCTGGCAGAGAATCTTTGGGGGATATTGACTGGTTAAGCAAATGACTGAAGATGGCAAGTGGAATATAGGTGATCCATTTTACAGCAAATTAGAAAGTCATAAATTCATATGTCATAGGAGCAGTGGTGGATTATTTTTTTAATTGTAAGGGAATGAAATGTATTAGTGTTCAGAGGAACCTGGAAGTTCTTCTACACAAATCACTGGAAGTTAATGTACAGGGTTAGAAAGCAATTAGGAAAGCAGTATGCTGACCATTGTAAACATATTAGAGTTGAAGAGCTATCTTACTCCAAATATATAGGGTCCTGATGAGACCACATGTGAAATACTATGTGCAGGTTTGGTTTTCCTACCTAGGAAGGATATATTTGTGAAAGAGAGAATGCTGGGAAGGTCAATTCCTAGGATGACTAGTTTGCGGGTGGCCAAACTTTAGACTAAGTCTGTAATCTCTGAATGAGGTGATCTTATTAAAATATGCACATTTCTTGCAGGATTTAACTGGCACATGCAACATTGCTATTATCCCTGGTTGAGATATGCAGAAGCAGGGGGTACTTATAAAAAGGGATATGAGAAGATAATTCTTCACCCAATGAGAGTGAATCTTTGGAGGAATGGAAGAATAAGCAAACCAATGTCATGTCCTCTTCCAAACCAACAAATTCAGTGACGTGGCCCGAGTTACATTTATTCGGTTATGTTGTGTTCACAATATTGCCTGCATGCTTAAATTCTATCATTGGAAGAGATGATCAACTCATAGAAGACAAGATTCAAGGATGTGCTCAAAGCCTCAAAGAAATGCAGCATCCCAAATGACTCCAAGTAATTTCTCAAAGTAGAGATAACGTCTAGAACCTCGAGTCCTGCATCAGGAACACAGAGAAGCAACAGAAATAATGCATCAGCTCAGACTTCCCATGTGCCCACTAACTATTTCGTGTCTCATCTATTACGGAGAGGGCAGTTCAAACTTTGGCCTCATCAGCCACTACATGATGCAAACAAGCCATCCTCCGTTTCTATGGATTGATTGAGAGGAAGCAGAAAATCTTTATAATTCATTCACAAGAAACGATCAGCCGCTCAGTATGCTCCACATCTGACTACAAATGGTTAAATATCATGGCATATGACGCTGGTGCAAAAGGTCTACCGCGGTCTTATTGACGAGCAGATGCCGGTTTGGTCTCTCCCAAAGATCATAGAGATATTTGTCTCTCCTACTTCACATTCTGATACCTTGGTTGGAGGTTGATTTTAACAGGCTCTCTCCCCTAAAGAGGAAAAGTTCACCTTGCAGCGCTCTGCACGCTTCCCTTGGGATGCGACGCCCGACTCAGGACAAGTAACAAGCATTATCAGGCGGCGGGAGCGCGCGCTGGAGAGTAGAGGCGGCGGGAGCGCGCGCTGGAGAGTAGAGGCGGCGGGAGCGCGCGCGAGAGGGGATGGGGTCATCGCGAAAAGTGGGAAGAGGATCCCAGGGCGCGGGCACGGTCTCGGCCGCGCGCGGTGACAACGGTGAGGAGAGTCGCGGGGGCGCGCGCAGGAAGGGAGGAGATGGGGGGGCGCTGGAAGAGGAGCCGCGGGGACGCGCTTGAGGAAGAGGTGGAGCAGCGGGGGCGCGCTTGAGTACGAGGAGCCGCAGGGACGCGCTGGAGGAGGAGCCGCGGGGACGCGCTGGAGGAGGGGGAGCCGCGGGGGCGCGCTTGAGGAGGCGGAGCCGCGGGGGCGCGCTTGAGGAGGCGGAGCCGCGGGGGGCGCGCTTGAGGCGGAGGAGAGGAGTCGCGGTGACGTGCTTGAGGAGGAGCCGCGGGGGCGCGCTGGAGGCGGAGCCGCGCTTGAGGAGGGGGAGGCGCGCTTGAGGAGAAGGAGCCGCGGGGACGCGCTTGAGGAGGAGGAGCCGCGGGGGCGCGCTTGAGGAGGAGGAGCCGCGGGGACGCGCTTGAGGAGGGAGAGCCGCGGGGGCGTGCTTGAGGAGGAGGAGGAGCCGCGGGGGCGCGCGCCTGAGCGAGCGAGTGAGCCAGTGCCGGCTGGGCTGGGCTGCGGATGTTAGTGGGTCTGTTGTAAAAGTGACCACAGCTCACCCATGGGCGGTTGTGTGGGCTCTCACCATGACTCCTCCGGCAGCTTGAACGAGAATTCCGACGGCACAGGAGGTAAGGGCGGTCGGCGTGGACTCGACTTACCCTCTACACTTGCTCTATCTCTCTCTCTCTCTCTCTCTCATAGTTTTGGGTCGACGTTTCACTCTCTGTCTGCCTGTCTGTCCCCAGCGACGAGAGTGTGGAAGTCTGAGTGTGGGCCCTCTCCCCGCTCCCCGCTCCCTCAGTCACGGCCGGGCCGGCCTCGCAACCTCGGAGTCTCCCCCTCCCTGTGCCCCGGGCTGCTTGCAGGGGAATGCATTTCATGCCTTTCATCGGCTCCCCTCCCCTCTCCCCCTAACCCCAGCCCCCAGCCTGACATGGCTCCAAGGGATGCCCCCCGCCGACGGTGGGATGGTTCTGAGACTGGAAGCCCAGGAGCATCTTCTGCCTTTGTCTCTTGCCGGCCCGCATCTTAACATTACGCTTCCTTTTCCCATTAAACCTAAAACAGGCATGTTTTAAGAACTGATCGAAGTGTTGCTCAATTATTTATAGGGAATGGATTCAAGGTTTCACAGTTTGGTGTTGTTCTTCTCTGTTCCCATTGGTGTTCTGATTTATTTAAAATGGATGTTTAGATTTGTGAAGTTTTCTGAAGCGTCGATTTGCCTGGCGTCGTCATTTTATTTAACAAGCTGTAAAGTTGTGTCGAACAACCCGAGTCTGAGTGGTGATGCTGTTCTTTAAACTGCAACCTGACATCATGATATGGGCCTCTTGTGAACTGTGCGATCTTGTAGATTTGTTTATGTTGTGAAGTTCAGAAATAGGAGCCGTTTAAAGAATTGGTATGTCATTATTTTTTTAAAGGAACCAGGCGTGCATCTATCTTACTACTTTAATTCAAGATGCTTTGATTAAGTTCAGCCATCAAGTTTCCTCCAAACGTCTTCTACATTGATTGTGGATTTTTGAAATATTTTTGGATAAAATGATGGCCAGCTTTTTTTTTCATCGAATCGTTTTGATTTGCTTTGGAACTAAACAACTTTTTAAAATGCAGTTTATTGATTGTAAAAGGAAAGGTCAACTTAATAGTTTTTAATGAAAGAGGTGCTACTAAAATGCTGCATTAATTATATGCTATTATTTTGTAATCAGTGCAAGTCATATATTACATTTTCACTCATTTTGCACCACCAGCTCTTAAACATGGAATTAAAAAGTCCTCGGGCACTGTGAAGCTTTAGGTCAGAGGTTGATGACATTTTTTGCTGTGCCAATTTTAGATGGAAAGACGTCTGAGCTACTTACACCCTATCCCAAGTCTCCATTGTAGCTATAAAGATTAAATAGAAGTACACAAAATTGGTTCAATGCGTTCTTTTCTGGGGTGAGGATGAGGATAACAAATCAAGAAAAGTTAACAGAACTTATGTGAACTGACACCAAAACCAGTAACTGGAATTGGTCCAAGTTCCTTAGCAAAGGGATGGAAATTATCAAAATGTGAGCCACAAGCAGTTACACAAAATTTGCATCCGTGCCCAGTTTGATTCCTTCATGATCACTCAACTCCAGATGGCAATAGCAGCCTAGAACCAAATGTAAACAAAATAATCAGATTCATGGAGTAAGTTGACGGTAATTGTGCTTTAAGAATGTGACGTGGAGAAGTTGAGAACAGTGCATGTTTGTTTTGATTTTTTTAATGAAGTCTTTTGATATTGTGGCACTTTTGATATTGTGAAAGTGGCACTTTCTTCCCAATAACCCTCTCTGGCTAAACCCCTCCCTTCACCACCTCCAGTTTAAATTCCAGTTGGAATATTTTGGAGGACCAAGAACCAAGAAGATATTGCCCCACAGAGGAGTTGATTAAGACGTTTAGATCACGAGGAGACACAAGACTGGATGCTAGAATAGTGGAGCAACAAATAATCTGTGGGAAGAACTCAGTAGGTCAAGAATGAGCATGTTGAGAATGAGAAGAAATCCCATTTAAACTTGCAAAATTCCTGAAGTACTCAAATATATATGGGCTTCAACTCCATAAGTCAAGAGTGTTTTATTGCCATATGTCCCAGATACAACAATCTCTTGTATCCCTTTCCCGTGACTTTCAGTCTGAAGAAGGGTCTCGGCCCAAAACGTCACCCATTCTTTCTCTCCAGAGATGCTGCCTGTCCCGCTGAGTTGCTCCAGGTTTTTGTGTCTATCTTCGGTTTAATCCAGCGGATGCAGCTCCTTCCTACGTAGAACAATGAAATTCTTACTTGCAGCAGCATAACAGAATATGTAAGCATAGAGGTTGGACAGACATGGAATGTTTTCGCTGGGATGCTGGAGGTCTGTTGGGTGACCTGATAGAATAAATGATAGGAGACACGGATAGGTTTGGCAGTCAGAACCTTTATTCCCAGGATGAAAAATCAAATACTTGAGGGCATATTGTTAAAGTGATGGGCAAAGTTTAAAGGAGATGTGTGGGGCAAAATTTTCACAGAGTATGATGAGTGCCTGGGACACGCTAGTGGTGGTTGAGGCATTACGATAGTCGATAGTCAATAGTCAGATTTATTCATCACGTACACAATGAAGTGCAGTGAAATGAAGTTGCCAGCAGCGGTACAATAAAAAAGAACACACAATACACAATAAAAATTTAACACGAAAACATCCACCACAGCATTCTTCACTGTGGTGGAAGGCACAAAGTACATTCAGTCCTCCATTTGTCCCCGTGGTCTGGACCTCAAACCTCCGCAGTTGCCACTGCGATGGCCAGATGTACAGGCCCGCTCTTCTGGAAGGTAAGTCCCGAATCGGTGCTTCCCTACCAGAGACTGCGGCTTCAAGATGATGTAGGCCAGCGGTCGAAGATCTAAGTCCCCGCCGCGCTGGGGCTAGGAACACCGCAGACCCTTCAAGATTTTGTTGGCCACGGGCCGGCGCTCGGAGCTCTTCTCCGGGATCCCCAACGAAGGATCCAAGGCTCCACAGACTGCGGCTTAGGTTGTAGCAGTTGGCGGGCCAGCGACCGGAGCACTCCCTTCTGGCGACCCCCGGCGAGGGCTCGCCCGCTCCGCGATGAAAAGTCAACGCTGCGCCTGCTGCTGAAGCTCTGGGCCCGACACCGGGAAAGGCCGCACCAATCCTTGTTGGGCCGCGAAGGAGGCGACATGGAAAAAGTTGCCTCTCCGTGGAGGAGGTGACCAAAAGCGGTTTCCCCCCCCCTTACCCCGCCTCACCACACCCCACACAATATACACAGAGAGACATTAAAACAAGCATTTGGACATACTAAAAAAATGACTAACACACTGCTGCCAGGGCAGCCGTCTCGCAGCGCCCCCCCCCCCCACCGACCGTAGTAGCATTTAAGAGACTTGTGGATAGGCATAAGGATATGCAGTGAATGGAGGAATATGGATTATGTTTAAGCAACCAAGAGTTAATCTTGTCATCATGTTTAGCACCAACATTGTGGGCTGAAGGGCCTGTTCTTGTGTTGTACTGTTCTTTGTTCTATGTAAATGTTCAAACTCGCGCATCTGTGATCTGAGGTTCCCATCAGCCTCAAGAGAACAACTGATCACCAAGAAAATCTGCCTTACTGACGACTGTCTGGTAGAAGTTGCATCCACCTTAATGAAATGGTTCGAGAGGTTGGTTAAGGTGCAAATCAACTGCTGTCTCCATGACTTGGAACTGTTTAAATTTGTCCTTTGCCATAACAGATCAATAGCAGATACTGTCCCATTGGCTTTCCACTGGAACCATCTAGCAACACACATGTAAGACTGCTGTTGACAACACAGTCATCCTCTCAAGTCATGATCAAACTCCAAGACTTGGGCCTCTGCACCTCCTTTTGCAACTGAATCCTTGACTTCCTTGTCGGTAGACCTCAATCAGTGCAGATTGGTAACAATATATTTTCTTTACTAAACGTCATCACCGATGCATGTCGAGGCTGCATTCACAGACCCCTGTCCTACTCAACTGGGTGTGTAAGCACAACATCAATGCCAAATTTGCTGACGGCACCACTGGTTTTGGCCATATCACAAGTGATGGGCCAGCGTACAGGAGAAATAACACCTGGTTTAATGATGCTGCAACAATAACTTGTTGCTCAGCGTCAACAAAACCAGAAAACGAAGTGTTCATTTTCGAAAGGGGAAAGCAATAGACCATGTGTCAGTTTTCCTTAGTGGGGTCGATGGTAGAGAGATTTCACAGCTTCAAATTCGGTGGCTTTAATATTTTGGATGACACATCGTGGGCCAAGAAAATAGTTATAATCACTGAAGAAGGCATACCAGCAACTCAACTTCTTAGAGGTTTAAACAGATTTGGCATGTCACTAAATAGTCTTGAAAAAAATCTTGTACAATGTACTGTAAAAAATGTCCTGCCTGGTTGCATCAAGGCAAATTCAATGGAACGCAAGAAGCTGCAGATAGTGGTGGACTGGGCTTGGTCCATCATTAGCACAGCCCTCCCCAATTTTAAAAGCATCTACATGTGGCACAGCCTCAAGAAGGCAGCATCTGTCACCCAGGCCATGCTTTCTTCTCGCCACTACCATCAGGCAGGTGGTAGAAAATCGTGAAGTCCAAACACCACCAGGGTCAGGAACAGCTACTTTCTTCCCACTACCAGGTTCTTGAACCAATCTGTGCAACCCTAATTCTACATCAGCAATGAAATGCTACCTCTTGCAACTACCATGGATTTGTTTTCCAATTTCTTTGCACCATTGTCTTTTTTTGCACAATATTTCTTACACTATCTTGCACAATTTATATGTAATTTATTTTAAATATTTTGTATTGTCTATATGCCTGCAATGCTGCTGAATTGAAAGTGGAAATTTTTCGGAGCAGATGAAGAGAAATGTTTTAAATTAGAAGATTTTGAGTCTTGCCAATGAGGGTTGTGGCACCCAAGTCATTGAGTTAATTGACCACATGGATGCCTGGAATCAAGAGAATTATTGGATCTGGATGTAGTGCAGGGAAATGGCCCCGAGATAGATCAGACATAATTTTGATGAATGGCAGTCTACACCCTAAAGTCGCAAGGGATATAGGGAAGAGTGTGGGGGGAAATACACAGTGGTGGAAGATGAAATCTGATCTTGAGCGTTGGAGCAGGTTTGATTGACTGGATAGCCGAATATTTTTTCTTTTCTTCGTCAAGTTATTATGTCCTGGATATCAAGGCAGCTTTTGATCAAGTAAGATAAGCCAATAATGGGAAAACTGGTACCTAGTTTGACCTACTAAGGTTAAAGGAAGATGCTTACAGTTGTTGATAGCCATTATCTCATCCCGATGAATTCCCCTGGAGCTCCTCTGTGCAATTTATTCAATTCATAGAATTATAAAACATATATGACACAATAAGAGACCATCCATTCCATCATGTCTACGTTGGTAGAAAAAGAGCTACTTAGACTAATCCCGTCTTCCACACAATGAACTTTTACTCTGCTGGTCGCAATTCATCGTGTGCATTCATGTATTTATTAAACATGAGAACCTCTGACCCTACCACTTTTCTGGATGGTGAGTTACAAATTCCTACCATCCTCTAGGTAAAACATAAGTCCATCTTTCTTCTTATCCTATCAATTAGTTTAAACCTGTACCCCCTTCTGCCCCCTATTCTGTTTATCTATTTGGGCCTCTTGTAAATTTCTAAATCTCATTTGCAGCTATCTGTGTTCTAAAAAAAACTACCTCAGTTTATCTAATAGTTTCTCAAGGCAAACATTTTGTAGCCCTGACAACATCCTTGTGAATCTCCTCTGTAGCCTAACCAATTACATTACCTGTAATGTGGTCAGGTCTGACCATCTTCAGCGGATATATCTTTGCCCTGTGACAAATGAGTAGGCCATTCTGCTCATGTTGAGTTTATGCTGGGTTTTAGACTATTCTTATCAGTCTTAATCTTTTTTCCTAAAACCTATTCTCTTTCGAATAAACATCCCGGATTCTCTTACTGACAACCTATTCAGACAATAATTAATCTACCAGCATAATAGAGGAAACTGGAACTCCCAAAGGAAACCCCATGTTACACAGAGAATATACAAACTTCACGCTGGCATTGCCAGAGGTCAGGATTGAAACCAGGTCACTGGAACTTTGCAGTTTCAGCAGGAATATTTGCTGGACCACTGTGCCACCTGCAATGATCCCCAGAAAAATGATGGACGATGTCATGGACATTGCAATCAAACAGCATTTACCAATGCCTAATTTTGGTTTCACGGAGACTAATTCTAGATATATCAAAGCTTTTGTCCAAACATGGATTAAAAGTGAATTCTAGAACTAATATACAATGCATGAGTTTGATATCAAGGCAGAATTTGACCAAGAATGACATGAAAGAGGGTTACACAAAAAGCTGGAGAAACTCAGCGGGTGCAGCACCATCTAAGGAGCGAAGGAGATGGGCGACGTTTCGGGTCGAGACCCTTCTTCAGACTGGTCAGGGATCAGGGAAACGAGAGATATAGACGGTGATGTGGAGAAATAAAGAACAATGAATGAAAGATATGCAAAAAAGTATTGATGATAAAGGAAACAGGCCATTGTAAGCTGTTTGTAGTGTGAAAATGAGAAGCTAGTGCGATTTGGGTGGGGGAGAGATAGAGAGAGAAGAAATGCCAGGGCCCAAGGGCTAAGGAAGAGGTGGGAAGGGGAGGAGGCAGCCAGGGTTAACAGAATTGAGAAAATTAAATGTTTAAGCCCAGAGGATGCAGACTCCCCAAGCGGAATATGAGGTGCTGTTCCACCAACTTGCGGTGTTGCTCACTCTGGCCGTGGAGAAGGCCCAGGACCGAGAGGTCGGATATGGAATGGGAGGGGGAGTTGAAGTGCTGAGCCACCGAGAGGTTGCGTTGGTTATTGCGGACTGTGCGGAGGTGTTCGGTGAAACGATCGCCTAGTCTCCGTTTGGTCTCACCGATAAAGATCAGCTGGCATCTGGAGCAACGGATGCAGTAGATGAGGTTGGAGGAGGTGCAGGTGAACCTCTGTCGAACTTGGAAGGACTGCTTGGGTCCCTGAAAGGAGTGGATGGGGGAGCTGAAGGGACAAGTGTAGCATCTCTTGCGGTTACAAGGGAAAGTGCCCGGGGAAGGGGTGGAGCCGGAGGGAAGGGTAGAATTGACAAGGGAGTTGCGGAGGGAGCTGTCTTTGCGGAAGGCAGACGGGGGGAGATGGGAAGATGTGGCGAGTGGAGGGGTCGCGTTGGAGGTGGCGAAACTGGCGGAGGACTATCTGTTGTATGTGCCGGCTGGTGGGGTGAAAGGTGAGGACCAGGGGGACTCTGCCCTTGATGTGCGTGGGGGAATGGGGAGAGAGGGCAGTGTTGCGGGGTATGGAGGAGACCCTGGTGCGAGCCTCATCTATAGTGGGGGAGGGGAATCCCCGTTCTCTGAAGAATGAGGACATTTTTGATGACCTGGTGTGGAACACCTCATCCTGGGAGCAGATGCGGCGTAGACGGAGGAATTGGGAATATGGGGTGGAGTCCTTACAGGAAGCAGGGTGGGAGGAAGAGTAGTCCAGGTAGCTGTGGGAGTCAGTTGGCTTGTAGTGGATGGCGGTCAGTAGTGTATCACCTGCAATAGAGATGGTGAGGTCAAGGAATGGTAGGGAAATGTCGGAAATGGTCCAAGTGTATTTGAGTGCCGGATGGAAGTTGGTGGTGAAATGGATGAAGTCAGTTGTGTGTGGGTGCAGAAGGTGACACCAAAGCAGTCGTCGATGTAACGGAGGTAGAGGTCGGGGGTGGGGCGTTGTGTGTGGGTGCAGAAGGTGACACCAAAGCAGTCGTCGATGTAACGGAGGTAGAGGTCGGGGGTGGGGCCCTGGTACGCCAAGAACAAAGATTGTTCGACGTGCCCGACAAAGAGGCAAGCATAGCTGGGGCCTTGACATTAAGGAGCCTTGGTAAAACTGGAGCCATTAAGTAAATTATTTCATATTTCCACATGGCAGAGAAAGCCATTTTATCTGTCATGTCTAAGCTGGCTTTCAGAGTAATTCCCATTAATCTTGTTCTCCAACATATCGCTGTAACTATATTCATTAACAACTTCTGTTCTCCAACCAACCACCTACATTTGGGATGATTTAATTTAGCTACTTAATCTAATACAGCATTCAACAAGCTTGCAGCTGAAAACTGGACCACCTGGGACATGGGGACTCGGGTGCAAACTCTGCAATGACTGCACCAGAGGGCAAAATCGACAGTGTCACCAGAGTTGGGAGGCAGTTCATTACCTACAGCACCCCTGTGCTTACTTGGGATGAAAGCAGACAGAACAGTCGCCAATTCAAAAAGCAAAAAAATGCAGATGCTGCCGATCAAAATTCTCAGATCAGACATTATCACTGGAGAGAAAAACACAATCAATGATCTTTCATATGAACTCCCCAATTCTGACACAATGGCAGAAATGCCAATTTTCTAAACTTTTTGGGTCTTGAATGCCGTTTCATGCCCAGTTTCAAGATGAGTTGTTGTACCACAAGATTATTTTACATTTCATTGCACAATGTGAGATGCAAATGACTGGTCAAACTGAGATTTGAGTGCAAATTAATGTAATATGAGTCGTTTTACAATACTGGAGAGATTTTGAAGAACAAGATTATTATTCAGGTTTTACACCATTACACTGTTCTTAACAAAAATCTACCCATCATGTGAAACTGTACAAATAACAGATATAAATTAGCTACTTTCAAGACTTCAAGAAAGTCAAAAAATGTTTTCATAACAGACAATTTTTCATTGTTTTACCACCATTTTTCACACCAAAAATCTGACATTAAAAACTCTGCCACATTTAGTCATGAATATTTAATTCATAAATAAATTTCACATGGCCCCTCATGTTTTGATAATGATCTAGGGAAATATCTTAATACCAGAGAAAAATGCAGTAACATGTCTGGTATTGAGCCTAGCAAAGATCCCGTAACAGACGTTGTGCCTGGTGTCCATTGTCACAACAACGGAGGTCGATACCTCCATAAGGTAAACCACGGAGGCTCCAAACCTCTAATGCTTTTCAAAAAAACAACGAGGTATCCTATGGTAGTATCGATTTTTGGGCAAAATTAATTATTTTTTCTTATTTTCCAAATCAATATCAAAAACGTGGTGTAAAAAACGCAATGACTGTTTACAGTATATTTCCGAATTTTTTGAAATCAATTTAAACTTTTTTTTAAAATTGGGCATAAATTGGGTATCAAAACGAAGAAACTGAACCAATCTTCGATTTGGCAACACACTGTCTCTTGTTTACCTTTTGTACGGACCAAGTCGCTAACTTCGTTCCTTCGTGTCAACTTCCGGAAGCTCCACAACGACCATTACGGAGACATTTCACTTACTAAAAATTCATCCCAAATCAAACTTTCTGACGAATCATCGGCCATCGATATAGCTCAAATCCATAAGGTAATGTACCATTTAGATCACATTGGTGAAAATGTTTAGTTTTCACTAATAATGTAACATTTGTTTTCTGTAACACCAAACCTTTGAGTGTCCACTGCAAAGTACGTTTGTGTGTATGATGTGTAACACGTGTTGCGGTGTCCACTCAGATGGATGCAGTATTCTACTACATGATCAGGTGAATGAAGTGGAAATGGTGTTTGCAATTTTATTGTTCTATGTGGTATTCATAGACATAGAAAGGAGTAAGAAATACGTGCACTTACTGCACTGATGGACACCACGTGACAACCGTTACACAAAATGTATTTGTGTATTCTGATTTGGAAACTTGCCATCAATATGCTATTTTTTTCTTTTTTTTGTTAATTAGTCATGAACCCAATAAAGTGCTTGTCAACTTTTTTGAAGGAATTTGAAATTTGAACCCCTTTGTCACATTTTTGTGTGCAGTATTGTAAAAAGACACATATGGAAATGGATGGTTACTCTTGTGTGCGAGACACAGGTGCCTGTCACACCAGCCCCAGAGCTGTCAGGTATGACGGAGGGGAACTCAGAGTTAATAAAATACATCTTAGAAGCATTCTTGTGGAAAGTGCCATTAGTAGAACAGAAACTGTAGAGTGTGAGAAGGTGGGGGAATAGAATGAAGCCCTTGCAGGAAGTAAGATTGGAGAAGGTGGTGTTATAATATCTATTGGAGTTTATGAGTTTGTAATGAATGTTGGTTGCTATCCTCTTATCTTAAATTGAGACAGAGCAGACATGAAAAGGAAGGAGAAGAGCCACAGAAAGTGAGAACAGATTGAATATTAGTTGCAAAGGTGAAGTAGTTGTTAAGGCCTATATGAGTGCAAGTAGCAGCACTAGTAGTTTTCAATGTACCAAAGAAGAGATGAAGGAGGGAGCCCACATAAGATTGAAACAAGGACTGTTCCATGTATTCCACAAAGTGACAGGCATAGATTGGACTTGTATGAGATCTTATGGTCATGCTTTTGATCTGGCGTAAGTGAGTGAAGATTTGAAATTGAGTATAAATTTAACTAGTCATAGGAAGGTAGTGGAGGAGAAGGATGAATTGGGCTCAATTCAAGGAAAAAGTGTGTTGTGGTGGGAAGGATTGTAGAGGGATCAAATATCCACTGGTTGAGGCCTGGCTTCACGCAAAGGAGAATGAGTGGTTGTCAGACGCTGTTGCAAGTCTTCCTCGTCTTGTGCTGGTTCTTCAATTATCTTTTTTCTATCATAAAGTGAGTCGTGAACATATTTGCTGATGATTGCTCAATGTTCAGTTCTATTCATAACTCCTCAAAGTGAAGTCATCTGTGCCTACATGCAGCAAGAACAAGACAAAATAGTAAGTTTAAACGAGAACTTACCAGTTTGAAGTTTGATCCTTATTTTATGAGGAGATACGATGAGGGATTTCGTGAAGACCCTGCCAGCACGCATGCGCGACATTCTTCAAAGCATCGGTGTGGAATCACAGATATCAACAATGACTGAAGATAATAATATTGAAGAGACTCCAATATACCAGTTGACCTTATGATAGAGGGTTGGGAGCGGAAGGCACGAAATCCCTCATCGTAACTCCTCATAAAATAAGGATCAAACTTCAAACTGGTAAGTTCTCGTTTAATCTTACTATTTTACTTCGGAGTCACGTGAGTGACTTTGTGAAGATTTCAAAGCTCTGTGATTCCACGCCCTGGACCACGTCCATGCTCACACACTGCCGTAATTACTGATGGAGGAAGTGTGTTAACGTATTTCAGACTTGAACAAGCTGAAAAATAAGAACGTATTTGTTATACAAACAATAAACCCCTGAACTCGGGATCAAACGTTTAGGGAATAGCACTTGAAACTGACTCCGCAAACGTTGCAGGAGCGGCCACAGGTTTGTTATAAAAACGCTGAAATTAGTTTCAATGGCCCAGCCCGCTGTTGCGAGGACATAATCCATGGGTACCTCCATGGTCCTCGCCGCTGATGTGGATGCAGCCCTGGTATAATGAGATTTAATAATGTTAATGTCCATACCTGCTGCACCGAATACCACCCTGAGCCACCTGGAGATAGTCTGCACCGTCACCCTGTGAT
This sequence comes from Raja brachyura, assembly GCA_963514005.1. Next base: position 30,165,517 of record OY740791.1, on the reverse strand, counting down.
GTGGGTTTTTATGGCTGATAAACAGACCCGTCTCCATACATCCTGATGGTGTGTGTGACATTGATATAATGTCGGAGATAGGTGGCTATACAGAGTCTTACATCAACAGGGTATGCTAGGAATTTCAATTTCAGTCCTGTAGTTCCAGGTCTGTGTTGTTAAACTGACTTCTTTATAGATGAATTACTTAATTGGAGGTTGAGACCATTCTTCCAGTTTTAGTTTCTGTAGTGTCTGGACCCGTTGTGCTGTGGTCAGTGCCATTAACATCACCACTTTGAAGGTGAGTTTGTCCAGTGGTAAATCCATCATCCGCGACCAACTCCTGAGTAGGGTCAACACCACCCCTATATCCCAGGTAAATTATATCGTGGTCGGGGAGGGTTGGAATTGAATATGCCCCTCATGAGTTTGGATACCAGCTGGTGAGATCCCACTCCAATGTTGAGATAGGATGACAGTGCACTCCTGGCACTGTTTATGGCACTGTAACTGAGGGCCTCATCATAATGAAGGCCCGCGAGGAATACTAGCACTTTGGAGATCGTAGCAGAGTTGTAGGTGGTCTTGGTCCATTACAGAAAGCCTCCCATTTCCTTATGTGGGTGAGGTACTGCTTTCTTGTGGACTCTCTGCATGATGCTGTTATGATGTCCATGGTTCTTGATGACAGCCCGAATTCCAGTAGTGGCCTCTTCAGAACCTGCAAGCCAACAGGTCAAAAAAAGTCAAAGTCAAAAGTCAAAAGAGTTTATTGTCATGTGTCCCTGACAGGACAATGAAAATCTTTATTTGCATAGCACAACAGAACATAGAGGCATTGACTACAATTCTATACATAAATACACCCATGAATTAATAAATTAATAAAGTGCAAGTAACAGATGGAGGGATATTAATGTTCAGAGTTCCGAGCCAGGTTTAATAGCCTGATGGCTGTGGGGAAGTAGCTTCTTGCAGGGAAGGTAGCAGGGAGATGAGTGTGTAGCTAGGGTGGTGTGGGTCCTTGATGATGCTGCCAGCCTTTTTGAGGCAGCGACTGTGATAAATCCCCTCGATGGAAGGAAGGTCAGAGCCGATGATGGACTGGGCAGTGTTTACTACTTTTTGTAGTCTTTTCCTCTCCAGGGCGCTCAAGTTGCCGAACCAAGCCACAATGCAACCAGTCAGCAAGCTCTCTACTGTACACCTGTAGAAGTTAGAGAGAGTCCTCCTTGACAGACCAACTTTCCGTAATCTTCTCAGGAAGTAGAGGCGCTGATGAGCTTTCTTAATAATTGCATCTGTGTTCTCGGACCAGGAAAGATCTTCACAGATGTGCCGCCCAGGAATTTGAAGCTCTTGACCCTTTCAACCATCGACCCGTTGATATAAACAGGACTGTGGGTCCCCATCCTACTCCTTCCAAAGTCCACAATCAGTTCCTTGGTTTTGCTGGTGTTGAGGGCCAGGTTGTTGTGCTGGCACCATATGGACAGTTGCTCGATCTCTCTTCTATACTCTGACTCATCCCCATCAGTGATACAACCCACAACAGTGGTGTCGTCAGCGAACTTGATGATGGAGTTCGCGCTATGACCGGCTACGCAGTCATGAGTATAGAGTGAGTACAGCAGGGGGCTGAGCACACAGCCCTGAGGTGCTCCCGTGCTGATTGTTATCGAGTCTGACACATTTCCACCAATACGAACAGACTGTGGTCTGTGGATAAGGAAGTCGAGGATCCAATTGCAGAGGGATGCGCAAAGACCCAGTTCTGCGAGTTTGGTAACCAGCTATGAGGGGATGATTGTGTTAAATGCCGAGCTGTAGTCAATGAATAGCAGCCTGACATATGAGTTTTTGTTGTCCAAGTGGTCCAGAGCGGAGTGGAGGGCCAGCGAGATCGCGTCCACCGTTGATCTGTTGTGACGGTAAGCAAACTGCAGTGGGTCCAGGTTTTTGTCGAGGTAGGAGTTGATTTGTGCCATGATCAACCTCTCGAAGCACTTCATCACCACAGGCGTTAGTGCCACAGGTCGATAGTCATTGAGGCACCTCACCTTGCTCTTCTTGGGCACCGGTATTATTGATGCCCTTTTGAAGCAGGTGGGAACCTCAGACCTCAGACGTGACAGGTTGAAAATGTCCGTAAAACCTCCAGCCAGTTGGTCCGCACAGGTTCAGATGACCATGGCACGGATGATTTCCCCATTATGGGATTGGTCACCAAATTCAGGCATTTGGTAACCTGTGCCCCTGGTTCTTTTATCATGTTGAGGACCACCTGGTACCATGGTTGTGTGGGCCAGTCGGGTATTATCAGTAAACCTGATGCAGAATCTAGTTTAATTTTCTGCAATACCCGACTGATGAGGCAGAATGGGGGGGGAAAGCATAGAAAAACCATTTCCCCCAAAGTAGTTAGAACGCGTCCATCGCCACTGCCCCAGATCTGGTTCCCAAGAGACATATTTTGGTATCTGATGGTTCAACCTGGACGCAAAGAGGTCGATATCTGGTGTTCCATATTTGGCTATAATTTTAGCAAATATTTGGGGGTTCAACATCCATTCGATGTTGTTATTAAATACTCGTGACCTAGTGTCCGCCACTGTATTGAGCTTACCTGGAAGGTACGTAGCTGATATCCAAATTTGCCAACTCATCACAAGATATTGACTTGATACCACCCATATGGTTTAAATACGCCACCACAGTGGTATTATATATTTAAAGACGGACATGCGTATGATGCAGATTAGCACAGCAAGCCCGCCTGTGACATGCTCCCAGCATTTCCAAATAGTTTATACCTTGTGATTGAAGAAGAGTAGACTCGTGCAAATCCCTTCTGCCGCCACAACTGGAAGTGGTGTCGGTAGCTCCCCAGCCCTGGACGCTTGCGTCGGTTTGTAACACGACTGATGGGTTTGATATAATGATGGGATTAAAACGATCACAAACATTGCTAATCCACCATTGTAGCTCAATTTTTGCCTTGTTTGGCAGCTGCATAGGCCTGTCAAAATGTCCAGCATTCGCTTTTAATGCTGAGATTTTGCAATGCTCTTTGCAAGTGTTGATAGTGACAACGGCCCAAATTGTGCAACTGGAATGTCGCTACAAGCTTCCCAATCACCTTAGCAGCATGTCTAATAGTAGGTTTCCTGGTGCAAGCAACGCTGTTACATGCCTCTATTATATCTGTTGCTTTGTTCCCTGGGATAGTGACAATCAGAAACCCCATGCATCCCAGAATGTACGCAACCTCCCTCTTACTTGTGAGGTTATGCATGCAGTACTCCCAAGAGAACCAGACCCCCTTACCTCCATGGCTACCGGTGGGGCTTGATGTTGTGGGCTATTGTGGTTCGGGATGCGGGATTGGCGCATCTTCACACTGGTCGCTGTGGGCCCTGTCCTAAAAAAGGCTTTTGTTGATAGGGTGCGACCGGTGGATAGGTTCTGGTTGCCCTGTCGGGTTGAACCCGAGGCCTGTTAGATGTAGCGTAAGGATGCTGTCTGCGATACGCCGGTGGCCTGCTCGAGGATGGTGGTTTCATCAACCCGACGGCTTTTGCCTCCTCGTCCAGATCTTTTACCTGTTTAGGCAGGTCTTCACCGAACAGCTGTCCCAGGACTGCCCCAGATGGGTGTGTTGACGGTCGGGACATTACGCGACACACAATTTCCCGGAGCTTTGTACTTGTTTGTAGCCTCCGTGAGCACCTGTTCCTGCAGCTGGTGTGAGGTTCTGCTGTGTGTCTTCTAGATCCTAGGGACACACTCTCTTGATGGAGAAGGTGCCGTTCGAGCAGCTGGTCGAGCCATACGAGCCATAGGACCGCCGCCGCTATCTGCGGACGGCAAGTCCACTTCCCCAGGTTCTCCTGAACTACTGGGGCTTCTGCCAACGGACCGCACCTCGTTGAGGTGATGTGTAGGGTACATTGGCAGGTTTTCGCTGCTTGGGCTACACGACTCCCGCGCGGACGTGCCGCTAGTCCGCCGTCTTCCGGACTGTAGCGGTCCGCCTGTCTGGTATGACAGAAGCGGAGACGAGTCGGTGCCAACCGCCGCAGAGGGGTTCCCCGACATCTGCGTGGGCTTACCGCCAGTCCTGGTTATACGGGACTGAGACGGCACATAGTCGCTGCCAGCCGCCTCAGCGGGGCCACACGACCGAAATACACTGCCACCGGCCTGCACTCTGGCAGCCTGCCCCGGTGGTGAGCTGGTACCTCCCGCTCCTGCGGGGCTCCCCGACTTCCCAGCAGGTACGTCACCGGTCCGCAATCTGGCAGACTTCTCCGGTGGCATGTCGATGCCGGCCGCTGCAGTGGGGCTTCTCGACCTCGGTGCGGCTTTCCGCCCTGGTCCGCCCTCTGGAGACCTGTAACAGTGGGGAAACAGAACGTGCCGTTGAACGAGGCACGGGTTTACGCACCTGTTTTCCGCTGGCCCGGTGATGTTTGGGCGATACCGTAGGGAGTCAGGGTCTTGCCTACCCTGCTCCCGTGCGGTGCTCCGACCAAAGTGCATCTCCCTCTCCTGCTGTGGTGGAGAGTCGGGTCCTGCCAACTGAACAGGGCTCCCCAACTTCCGTGTTCTTATCCCGGCCCGCAGAGCTGGTGCTGCGGTGTTGCGGGCAGCTCCAGGGATTGTGGCCGCTGACTCCCATCCAAAATCCTGCGGCCCTTGGAGGCATGCTTCGATGCCTTCATTCTGGTCTCCCTGTCCATCGTTTCTGTAAGCAAAGTCTACTACAGAAGCTAAGCAACTCAAGGTTAGTATAACTTACCTGAGGGCCTTTTTGAAGCTGCCGGTGGAGGAGTGCACTCCCCCCCCCCCCCCCCCCCCCCCCCCCAGCTCCCATGGTAACCAGACTCTCATGCGGGAATATATACTGCGCTACTGGCAAGTCTCCCGCCTATGTTGTGAGTCGGGGCCCCGGCTCTGTCTTCGCTACCTCTACCGGGTAGCGTTGCCGTCAGTCCGCGGTATTCCTGCGGCCTGCGGCGTTGAGTCGGAGCTCCTGCTCTGCCTTCGCTATGTGCGAATGGCAGTCTCCGAGCCCGGATTCTCCTGGGTCACCCGACTTCCCCGACTTCCAGGTAGCGTTGTCGTCAGCCCACGGTGTGCGGTGTTGAGTCGGGCTGCCGCTCTGCCGTCGCTAACTCCGAACGGCGAGTATGTAAGTCCGGACCCTGCCGGGTCAACGGGCTGCCCAACTTTCCATAAATTTACGGTGTCAGTCTGTGGCCCTGCGGGCTGCGGTGTTGAGTTGGGCTGCCGCTCTGCCATCGCTAACTGTGAACGGCGAGTATGTAAGCTCGGACCCTGCCGGGTCAACAAGCTGCCCAACTTTCTGTAAATGTACGGCGTCAGTCCGCGGCCCTGTGGGCTGCGGTGTTGAGTCGGGCTGCCGCTCAGCCGTTCCTACAAATGGCGAGTCTGTGAGCCCGGACCCTCCTGGGTCAACGGGCTTGCCCGACTCTGGCCTATTGCTGCCACAGCTGACTGCCTGCATCGCGGTCCGCAGTCAGTCTCGAAGCGGCCCGTGGAGTACTCTGTTTTTTCCTTACCTGTAGGTCCGTTGCAGTAGAGGAGCGACCCTTCTCCCTGCCTGTCGCCTCGCATGCAGTCGACCATATGTCGCGCATGCGTGCTGGAGGGGTCTTCACGAAGTCACTCACGTGACTCTGAAGTAAAATTAACAGTTCTACCACAGAAGTGCCACGCAGTATCCATCTATTCACTACTTGCCTCTCAATTTTCATTATGTTCTATTCAATATCATTTGATTTCTGAATTTACCATCATCAACATCCTGGTGGGTGGATGGTATTCATCGTTAAGCAGAAACTCAACTAGTTCAGCTGCATAGCTACTCCAGCTCTAAGTGTTAGATAAAGTTCTTTCCTCACTCTCTTACACCTCACGGCAACCCCAATTCATCTACTGGGCACAGGAGTGAAGGAATACTGATCACAAGCTGATGAGTGCGACGTCAACAATGATCAAGAAATTCAAGACCACCCAAGAAACAACAACCTCTTTACTTGACACTGCCATCACAGTGGCTGCTCAACCGGCATTTCCCGTACATCATCCGTCAAGTAGGATGAAGACAACAGGAATGTGGAACCAGTCTCCCATCAGACTCACATAATGTTCTGATTTGGGTGATTGAAAAAACACCTATATATCTCTAAGAATTTTTTAGAGAAATACACAGAGGAACATATACCAAGCAAGTCATCATTACAGAAACATTATGTTGACAGCAACTGCATGCAGCATTGTTGTGCAGAAAATTAGAGATGAAGTTGCATGCAACAAAATATGGATCTCAATAGACAAGACAACTGATGTTGTGGGGAGATATGTTGCCAATGTGGTTATCGGTACACTGGAGGCAGGTCAACCATCAAAGGAGTATTTGTTAACATTGGAAGTATTGGAGAAGTCAAACAGCTCAACTATTGCCCAGTTGTTTATACCTTCACTTGCTGTATTTTGGCCAGAAGGTATAAAACACGAGAATATTCTTCTGTTTGTGACTTAAAGTTTCATTCCCCAAAATGTTGCATTTGACATGCTTAGCTCAAGGACTTCATAGAATTGCCAAGCACATACGTATCTTGTTTCCAAATGTTGATCGCCTTGTTTCCAATGTCAAGAAAATCTTCCTCAAAGCACCGTCATGTGTGCAGTTGTTCAAGGAAATGGCACCGGAGATTCCGCTACCTCCTCGGCCCGTTTTGACTAGGTGGGGTACATGGCTCTCTGCTGTACTCTACTATGCTGCAAATTTTGAAAAGATAAAATTAATTGTCAACTGTTTTGAAGAAGAAGAAGAATCTGCTGCAGTCAGGATCGTCAGTGAAATCATGCAGAAAATGTCCCTCCGCTGCGATCTTGTGTTTGTTGCTTCTAGTTTTGCAAACTTCCCACAAGCTATCACTTCCCTTAAGAAATGTCGCGAAACATTAGTGAATAACTTCCAGGTTTTCAACAAAGTAACTGGCGATATTCATTAAGTTCCTGGCGATGTAGGTAAAGACATACAAGGAAAATGTGAGAGTGATTTTAGGTAAAAAATATTCTTGCAAAAATGCAAAACATAGCTAAAGTTCTTAAAGGTAGTTATAATGCACAATATATCAACATTAATATAGTCTGTAGCTTGTTTCGGGTATCCACCAGTGACCTCAGCTGAGGTGGAAAGAAGTTTTTCACAACTGAAGCATATTCTGTCTGACAGATGGCATAGTTTAACACCAGATAATTTGAAAAAAATTATAGTAATTATGTGCAACCTGGCAACTGTGGTCATTTAATAGTAAGATTAAATGAGAACTTACCAGTTTGAAGTTTGATCTTTATTTTATGAGGAGTTACGATGAGGGATTACGTGAAGACCCCGCCAGCACGCATGCGCAACATTCTTCAAAGCAGTGGTGTGAAATCACAGACAGCCACGTAGACTAATATAGTAAGATAAGAGAGAACTTCCATACCAGTTGATCTTTATAATAGAGGGTTTGGGAGCGGAGGGCACGTAATCCCTCATCGTAACTCCTCATAAAATAAAGATCAAACTTCAAACTGGTAAGTTCTCATTTAATCTTACTATTTTACTTCGGAGTCACGTGAGTGACTACGTGAAGATTTCAAAGCTCTGTGATTTCATGCCCTGGAACACCATGCTCACACACTGCTATGCTGGGATAAGAGGATGAACGTATTTCAGACATGACACTGGCTGAAAAACAAAATAGGTATTTATTCATACCAAAACAAAATATGTATCCCATATAGGGTAATTATTTAGCAGAACTCAAAATCCTCCCTGCAAAAGAGTCAGGAGAGGCCACGGGTTTGTTGTAGAAGCGTTGAAACGTCTTCTCATTGCTCCAACCCGCTGTGGCTAGGATGTGGTCCATGGGTACTTCCATCATCCTAGCCGCCGAAGTGGATGCTGCCCTGGTGGAGTGAGATTTAAAAATATTAGTGTCCACCCCCGCTGCATCCAGTACCACCCTTAACCATCTAGATATGGTTTGCACCGTGACTTTGTGATGGGGCTTTTTGTGGCTGATAAGCAAAGCTTTCTCCATGCCCCTAAGGGACTTGGTTACTGAAATGTAACGTGATATCAAAGTGACGATGCAGAGTCGAGTATCTGCTGGATACTCGCTGGATACCGGGGCGGTCAAGGCTGCCGAAGGTAGGTATGAAGGTAAGAAGCTGAAAAAAGTTTCCCCAGGCCCCCTTCCCCACCCATGACATAAAACAAACGAGAGAACATTTACACAAACTTTTAAAACACACTCAATTTTTTTTTAAAGACGAAAAAACAGACAGACTGTTGGTGGGGCTGCCAAGTCAAACAAACAAACAAACAAACAAACAAACAACAACAACAAAAGCTAGATTAACATCTAGTGAAGCAATTTCTAGACCTACATTTACGAGTTGCACACAAGTTCTTTTAACTCGCAGTGAAGAGATACTGAATAAAATGATCACGCACGATAAAAAGGAACTGACATTTGCCTGACATTTCTTCAGTAGCCTTATTGCTCTTGCCTCTCTTTCCTTTGTGTACAATTGCAAAAGGATGTCACTTACCGGGTGACAGAACCTTGCATTGTATTTTTCACGTTAATTTAGATTGATAATTTATTTAGGAAAGCATTCCAGTAGTCAAAACATTATTTGATTTAGATTATTAGGTGGCACAGTGACTGGCATTGGTGTCTCACAGCTTCAGCAACCTAATTATGATCCTGATCTCTAATGCTATCTACGTGGAGTTTGCACAGTCTCTCTGTGGCTGTGTGAGTTTCCCCTACATTCTCCAGTTTCCACCCATGTTCCAATGATCGATATGTTTATTGACTCCTGCAAATTACCCCTGCTGTAGGTCAGCATGTGAGAGAATAAGTTACAGGGGAATTCTAGAGGAATGTGATTGAAGAGTGATCTGAGAATCAGGATGGAGACAACATGTCCATAAGATGGACGCATGAAGCTCTGGCCAAGAAAGCACACTATGCATCCACTTCCTCAGAAGACTGTCCCACTTGCATGCAATTGCATGCGTCTGGCGCAACCAAACGTGGCCGCTTGAGGCGTATGGGTCGCGCAAGGCCGGTCCCACTTCCAAGCGCGGAGGCGTATGGAGTTGTGCGGAGCTGGTCCCAACATCGCGCGGGGACACCGCACTGTCCGAAGATTTAGCGCGCCAATGGCCTGTCGGCCCGCAGCGTCTTGACGGCGTACGCAGCGTCTTGACGTCGTACGCAGCACCTTGACAGCGTACGTCTAGCACATGGCGTTGTGCAATGATGTCACCGCGTGGCGTTGCGTGATGACGTCACCGCCCGACGCCGTGCGACGTCCAAATTCTGTCGGCCCGCCTCCTGCCCAGTTGATTGGTGAGTATGACGCAAATTACGTCACGCATGAACTTAGTGGGTACTTTGCACGTACTTACCGCGAACATAGCACGAACTTCGCTTCCGTTTGGTCGCGCCAAACGCATGCAATCGCATGCAAGTGGGACAGGCTTCTGCATGCCTCCAACAACTCTTACCAACTTATCGAGAGCTTCCTTTTGGGATGCATCACAACTTGGTGGGAGCTGTGGATGTAGCCCAGCCCTTCACACAAACCAGCCTCCCCTTCACCGACTCCATCTATATTTCACACTCCCTCTGGAAAGCAGGCCACATAAGCAAGGACCTTTTTCATCCTGGTCATTCCCTCTACTCCCCCTCTCCCATCAGGAAGAAGATACAAAAGTTTGAGAACATGTACCACCAGATTCAGGAACGGCTTCTTCCTACTGTAATCGGAATACGGAAAGGTCCTTCCAAAAACTAGGTCCTGATCACCCAACCTACCTCATTGAGGATCTTGCACTTTGCTATCTGCACTTTCTCTACAGCTATCATGCTATAACCCTGTAACACTCTTTTCTGCACTCTGGCATGTTTCTCTTTGCACTTGTGTATGGTGTGATTATACACATGGACAGTTGAATTTCACTGGACAGCATGCGCACAAAGCTTTTCACTGTATTTTGATACACGTGACAATAGTAAATCGATACTAATAGGTTGAATTGCTGCCTTCTATGTCTAAGGATAAGGGAGAATTACTTTAGGACCGAGATGAGGAAAACATTCTTTACACAGAGAGTAGTTAGTCTCTGGAATTCTCTGCCACAGAAGGTAGTTGAGGCCAGTTCATTGGCTATATTTAAGAGGGCGTTAGATGTGGCACTTGTGTCTAAAGGGATCAGGGGGTATGGAGAGAAGGCAGGTACGGGATACTGAGTTGGATGATCAGCCATGACCACATTGAATGGCGGTGCAGGCTCGAAGGGCCGAATGGCCTACTCCTGCACCTATTTTTCTATGTTTCTATGTTTCTATGGATAGGCTAGAAACTCTAACGTATGTCCAGACGATCCGGGTCGATCTTGTTTTAACAGCCCCTGCATATGAAAGATGATTTTCCCATTGGAGATAGTCATGTCATCCAGATTTAACTTGTGCAGGGACTGGACCCGTTGTGCCGTGACAAGTGCCATTATCATTACCATTTTGTAGGTGAGTTTGTCCAAGGTTAGCCCCGAGTTTGGTGTCCATCCTCGCAACATAGTCAATACTATGCTGATATCCCACGTGTGGTTATATCTAGGCCTGGGGGGATTGGAATTAAATATTCCTCTCATTAGCTTGGACACTAATGGATGTGATCCAATGCCCAGTTGATCACTCCCCTTGCCCAGATAAGTTGATAGGGCACTCCTGGCACAATTAATGGCACTGTAGCTTAGTCCTTCATCATAGTGAAGGGTAGCCAGGAATTCCAGAACTTCCGTGATGGTGGCCGATTCGTAGGTTGTGTTCGTTGTAGAGCAGAACACCTCCCATTTCCTGATGTAGGTCAGGTACTGTTTCCTAGTGGACTCTCTGCATGACGCTGAGATGGTATCTATTGTCCTGTTGGTGAGTCCGTATCCCAGAAGTGGCCGTTTCAGAATCTGCAAATCAACAGGTCCATGCAGTCATGACATGGATGGTGTTCCCCTGTGACGGGATGTATTAATAGGCTAGGTCGTTTGTTGACCCGAATACAAGGTTCTGTGGCCATCTTCTGTACCGCTGGGAACCATGGTTGGGTAGGCCAGTCGGGCACAACCAAAATACCCGATGCGGAGTCTTGTCTGATTTTTTGCAAGACCCGACTGATGAGGCAGAAGGGGGGGAAAGGCATAACAGAACAATTCCCCCCAATGTAGCGTGAAAGCGTCCATTGCTACTGCCCCTGGGTCTGGTTCCCAAGCAACATATGTTGGTAGTTGGTGATTTAATCTGGATGCAAAAAGGTCGATATCTGGTGTCCCATATCATTCTACAATATCTATGAACACTTTCCGATCCAACATCCATTCTATGTTGTCGTTGAATTTGCGTGACCTGGTGTCTGCCACTGTGTTTAGCTTACCTGGAAGGTAAGTGGCTGAAATCCAAATTTCCCTTTGCAGACACCAGTGCCAGATATTATTAGCCAATTCATCACATGATATCGACTTTATTCCACCCATATGATTAATATAAGCCACCACTGTGGTGTTGTCAATTTGTAATCTAACATGTACTTGGTGCATGTCTGAGCAATATGCCCTAAGGCCATGAAATGCTCCCAGCATTTCTGAATAATTAATACCCAATGTTTCAAATAGGGTTAGCTCTTGTGCACTCCATCTGCCTCCACAACTAGTGGTGGTATTAGTTGCTCCCCATCCTTTTGCACTGGCATCAGTTTGTAAGATGACCGAGGGATTTATGATAGTGATGGGTTTGGAACAGAATTGAGCATTTTCCATCCACCAATTTAATTCAACTCTTGCCTTTCCTGATAACTTCATAGGCCTGTCGAAATGGCCTGCATGGCTTTTGAGAGCTATAATTTTAGCTCTTTGTAGGTTTTGATAATGTAGTGGTCCGAATTGCGCTGCGGGAAAGGCAGCCACTATCTTCCCAATTACCCTGGCCACCTGCCGTATGGATGGATCCCTGATGCCAGTAAGGCTCCTGCAAGTTTCTATCAAGTCCACCACCTTGTTCGGTGGTAAGGTGATAGACATTTGCACCGAGTCAATGGTGAACCCCAAGTAATCCATGGTAGTAGAGGGTTCCAACTTTGATTTATCTGGATGTATGATGAACCCCAGCTTTTGAAAGAGATGTTTTGTGGCTAGAACTGCCAATGTAGCCGTTTCCAAAGTCTCCCCGACAATGAGGATATCATCAAGGTAGGCCATAACAGTATGATTTTGTTTCCTTAAATAGGCCAAAGCTGGTTTCAATAATTTGGTGAACAGCCTGGGTGCTGAAGATAACCCATTGGGTAAGGCTTTATATTGCCATAGTTGTCCCATCCAGATAAATTTAAGGTATTTCCTATGATCCTTGTGTATTGGTACTAAATAGTATGCATCTTTGAGGTCAATGCATGCCATGTAGTACCCATTAGCTATTAGCTGTCTGGCTGTGTCAAAAGTGTCCATTTTGAAATGAACATACTGAACAGAAGTATTCAGTTCGGTCAGGTCTATGATTATGCGGCATCCGCCATCTTTTTTATTTTTGGTAAATATATTAGATACGAACTCCTGTGATTCCCTGGTGGTTCTCTCAATTACCCCTTTGCTAATTAATCTTGATAGTTCAGCATGGCCCGCCGTTCTTTCTTTTTGTGAAAGTATAAACTTTCGGCTAGGCGAATGCTGGACCGGGGTAGGGAGTTCGTAAATGAATTCAATTTTATAGCCCTGAATACTTCCGAGTATGTAAGGATCAGAGGTAAAAGTGCGCCATACTTCATAAAACAAGTGCAACCGGCCTCCCACGTAAGATGAATGTAGACAAACGATGTTCCTGGGGGAGCCAGACCCACCTACCTCCAAGGTTATTGCCGGTGTTGCGGTCTTTGCCCTTGTTTCTTCTGTTGAGTTGCTGCGTTGTAGGGGTGGCGCATTTTCCAAGAAGGCCGGGCTGGGCCATGGCCTAAAAAAGACCGTTGTGCAGGTGGGCCGGCCTTCGAGCTTTCACCACCGGACGATCTGTTTTGATATCGCTGTCCGGTGGGTGTGTAGGGGTGCTGTCGCTGTTGGTAGTGAGGTTTGGAGGTACTGGGTACCTTTATCAGGCCTATGGCCTTGGCCTCTTCGTCCAGGTCTTTCACCTGTTTGGGGAGGTTACCTCCGAACAGCAGATTAGGTGGTTGAGCGTTACCTGGTTTGCATAACCCCGCAAATTTGGGGTTGAGTGCCGGTTTGATAATGCTCTTCCTGTAGTTATTTATCTCAAACTGTGTGTTACACAGTAAGGCCAGAGCATCCTGTAGTTCTTCCGGTAGCTCTATTCCCACCGCAGTTCTGGCCACTGCCGTAATCCCGGCGGTCAAAAGCTTCAGGATCCTCTGAAGTTTGACTTCTTGCCCTCTAATCGTAGGGCTCATGTTCCCCCAAATAGGGTTATTCACCGCAGGAACAATCAGCGAGTTACAATTTTCAGGAGCAAGATACTTATCAGCTGTAGCATTGATGGCTTGCTCCTGAAGCTGGTTTGTAGTCATATAATTGATACTAGCTGCCAGCTTAGGGTGGATAGGTAGACCTTTTTGAGAAGGAACTGCATGTTTGCTTACCATATCCAGTAACTCTTCTTGCACCCCTGACACTGTTGGTTGTTCAGCCAACTCCCCCTCTTCAGGGTCAGCCCAGTTCTGACCCCCAATGCTCCCCTGCGAAGAGGGTGAGACATTAGGCAGTCCATGATAGGATCCTGCCGTGGGCCTGCGAAGAGGCCCACCGTGACCCTGCCCCTGCAAAAACAGGTCACGCTGGAGCAATTGCTCCACCATCCGCTCCATGCGGGCAAGACGACCTCCGTCGCTAACAGCGAGCGGGGTGTCCTCGGGACTGGACCCATCTGAGTCGGCAGTCCCGTCCGACTTTCGGGTGGATTTACCGCCTGTCCGTGGCGAACCAGCGGCCCTCATGGGCGAGAAGTCGGGAGCTGCAGGTAACACCTGCAGCTCAGGAGAAGCGGCACGCTGCTGGCTGATCTCCACGGCAGCAGCTCTTGCCGCTGCTCTTTTCGATTTCCGCGACTCCATCCTGAAAGAATAAGTAGAAATAAAGTCGCCACGCTCACCACTCCGGTGAGACTTACCTTTCGTAAGTTTTTTAAACTTACGCTGGAGGAGCCCCGCTCCTCCCGACTGTCGCTTCCGCATGCGAACGACGATATGACTCCGAAGTAAAATGTAGTATACCTTTATATTCTCATTTTAAACTATATTTTGGTGATTAGAATAAATGTCTTTATATGTCTTTTTTAGTCAATAAATGCCTTTTTTGTGCCTTTTTTGTAATTTTATAATGCCTTTTTGCCTGCGTATTTCAGAGTTTTTTTAGTGCCTAAGCATCCTGGCTCTATTTATTTGCCTCTGTACTCCACAACTTGAGATTTGTAATAGAAAAAAATCACGTGGTTAAAGTGCACATTGTCATATTTTATTAAAGGGTACCATTATACATTTTGGTTTCACCATGTAGAAATTATACCTGTGTTTATACATAGTTGTTTGTCGTCCTCATCCCCTCCCCACACCATTTCAGGGCACCATAATGTTTGGGCCACACAGTTTCACAGGTGTTTGGAATTGTTCACGTGTGTTTAATTGCCTCCTTAATGCAGGTCGTGGCTATCCCTCGAGGTCGAGGATGATGGTCTATGTTCCGTTGTTTTTATGGACTCTCAGGTGGCTTATGAGTCCAATCCTGGCTTTGAAAATTCTTCAGCATTCAGGATGGATAATTACAGATGGTAGATTGGGCTTCGGTTGTTGCTGCCTTTCCTTCCGTTTTCTTCTCTTCTCTTCTAATTCTGCGCATTTGTTGGCTTTGAAGGTCACTGTTCCTTCTTGGATGATGAGTTTCCTGCCTTTGTCATTGCTTTCCCAATTGTTGATGTTGATTTCGCATTTCTTCATGCTGGCTTTTAAGGCGTCTTTGAATCTCTTCTTTTGTCCGCCTCTTAAATTTGCCTTCTTTAAGCTGGGAGTAGAAGGCTTGCTTTGGTAGACGATCGTCTTCCATCCAAACAACATGACCGACCCATCTTAGTTGGTTCTTGATGACAAAGGCTTTGATGCTAGATGTTTTTACTTCATTCAGCACGCTGTCGTTGGTTCTTCTATCTTCCCAGCTGATATTTAAGCTGCTTCGAAGACTTTGTTGATGGAACTTTTCAAGTGTTTTCAGATGGTGTCAGTATGTTCTCCAGGTTTCTGATGCATACAGGAGCGTTGGAATCACCGCTGTCTTGTACACTAACATTTTGGTGACCACTCACAATTTAGAAAGACTCTCATTCAAAGGCATTCAAAAGCTGTTCCACCACACTTAAGACAATGCTGGATCTCGTCATCAAGGTCAACATTGGAGGAGAGGTGACTTCCAAGGTACGGAAAGTGATCCACATATTCCAGGGTTGTTTCACCCAGTTGAATTGATGGTTCTTTCCGATTTTATTCTTGGAGTTGATGGTAAGTCCAAGTTTCGTGTATGCACTGGTGAAGGCAGTCAGGATCTATTGCAGATGATTTTCTGAGAGCTGCAACACAGTTGTCATCCACGTATTGGAACTCGATGAGGGAGCTCATAGATGTCTTAGTTTTGGACTTGAGATGGGCAAGAATGAAAAGTGTGCCATCTGTTCTGTGAGCAATTTCGATTCCTGGGGCTAGGCCATCCTTGATGATGTGGATGGCCGTCGTAATGAAGATGGTGATCAGTGTTGGGGCAATCATGCATCCCTGTTTCACTCCTGATCTGACTTGAAACATCTCACAGTTGCTGTTGCTGGCCATGACTGTGGCAAGCATGTCATCGTGGAGGAGTCTGAGGATTCAAATGCACTTTTCAGGACATCCATAGATGGATAGGACGTCCCATAAGAGTTCCCTTGATACCGAGTCGAAGGCCTTAGTGAGGTCGATGAAACACAGAGGCTACACTGCAAGATGCAAATCACTGGTTAGCTGCAAACATGGGATGACCAGGTTACAGTTTGCCAAGAAGTACTTAAAAGAGCAACCACAGTTCTGGAAAGGGGTCTGTGGATAGGTGAGACGAAGATTAACATATCAGAGTGATGGCAAGAGCAAAGTATGGACGAGAGAAGGGACTGCCCAAGATCCAAAGCATACCACCTCATCTGTGAAACACGGTGGTGGGGGTGTTATAGCCTGGGCATGTATGGCTGCTGAAGGTACTGGCTTGCTTATCTTCATTGATGATACAACTGCTGATGGTAGTAGCATAATGAATTCTGAAGTGTATAGACACATCATATCTGCTCAAGTTGAAGCACATGCCTCAAAACTCATTGGCTGGCAGTTCATTCTACAACAGGACAATGATCCCAAACATAACCCTAAAGCAGCAGAGTTTTTCAAAGCTAAAAAATGGTAAATTCTTGAGTGGCCAAGTCAATAACCCGATCTGAACCCAATTGAGCATGCCTTGTATATGCTGAAGAGAAAACTGAAGGGGACTAGCCCCCAAAACAAGCATTAGGTAAACATTGCTGCAATACAGGCCTGGCAGAGCATCACCAGAGAAAACACCTAGCAACTGGTGATGTCCATGAATCGCAGACTTCAAGCAGTCATGCATGCAAAGGATATGGAACAAAATACTATACATGACTACTTTCATTTACATGACATTGCTGTGTCCCAAACATTTGGTGCCCTGAAAAGGAGGGGGAGGGGCCTATGCATAAACATTGCTGAAATTTTTACATGGTGAAACCAAAATGGCCTTTATTAAAATCTGACAATGTGCACTTTAACCACATGTGATTTTTTTTTTCTATTGCACATCTCAAATTGTGGAGTACAGAGGCAAATAAATAAATGATGGGTCTTTGTCCCAAACATTATGGAAGGTACTGTGATGTACTGTTACTGTGGTGTTCTTAATTTTTTAGCATGTTGACCATCATTATAAATCTGAATTGAGTCCGAAGAAGGGTCTCGACCCGAAACGTTGCCTATCCAGTCTGAAGAAGAGTCTTGACCCGAAACATTGCCATCTCCTTCGCTCCATAGATGCTGCCTCGCCCACTGAGTTACTCCAGCATTTTTGTCTACCTTCGATTTTTCCAGCATTTGCATTTCCTTCTTAAACATTTAATCATTATAAATAACGCACTTCATAAACATAGACTGCACAATCTGCTGTTTTCATGATAGACTACAGCATCTTGCTGAGGCATGCTTGACAGCATCTTCCAAACCTGTGACCTTGATGATTTATGAAGAACAGGAAACCAGCAAGATCCTATCTACATCATTTAGATTCTTGGAAATATGATTCTTTCTTGTCGTTTTGTGAAAATACGTAAATTTTGTAAACAGTAGCAATGTGTTAGCCCTGTACCACGTGAGCCATAGTGATCCAGGACACAATCTCACCACAACCTTTGTTAAAGAAGGAACTGCAGATGCTGGAAAATCGAGGGTACACAAAATGCTGCAGAAACCCAGCGGGTGCAGAAGCGAAGGAGATAGGCAATGTTTCGGGCCAAAACCCTTCTTCAGACAACCTTTGTCTCACCACAACCTTTGCAGGAATAATTAGCAAATGATAATATGTGCTTGTCTGACCAGTTATGCTTGCAACCTTTGAAAGAATTTAAGCAGGATTCCATCAAAATTGTAGAATGAATGTGTAAATAGAACGTGAATTTCCAAATTTCTAAGTGTTAAATTATGGATTATGTTAAAATGGGGAAGGCTGAACAGGTTGTGGCTTGTTTCTGAAGCAAAGATGATGTTGGGGGATAAAGTAATAACATCTTCACTGAAATGTCTTCCACTCACCTTGCATTTACAGCCACAACATTTGCTGCTCAAGAAAAAAAATCATTCTCGATTTGGCAATTCAATGCTCTGCAGAAAGTATAAATTTTAATATATCTAATTTGTCAATTAGAAACATATTGTTTTATTTGCATTGTTGACTGGGCCTGTTTTAAAATTGCAGTTGAGATGTTTACCACTTCTGAAATTATACTCTATGGTTTAACTTAATCATTGGCTATTTGATGCCACATAGTTTTTAATAGACATATAACAAGAGGTAATTGTCATCTATATAATACTACTTTTTTTAAGTGCATTTTATTTTTGGCAGGCGTACACATCTTAATTGAGTTGCATTTCTGCAGTATCAACAATCTGGTTACTAAGTTACTACTGGTCAATACTGTAAGTTGTATTTGAGATGGTGAACTCTGCACTCTGTGAAGTGTCTAAGCCCAAATATAGCTCACTGTGTAAAGACAAGGGAGATGTTTCTCATATCATAGACTAAGTTTACTGGATTTGGAAGATATGACTCCGCATGACCCACTGCTGGCATTTCATTGGTGATTTAATATGAATATCCATCATTTCATGCTACTGCAACTGAAAACTGATTTTATCACCATAAGTTTAAAATGCGGAAATGTTGTTACAAGTGTTCAGGGTATTGTTGAGGTCACAGCTGGAGCACTGCGTGGAATTTTGAACCTAATGGGCCTGGCTGACTTGTGGGATTTTCGCCTGAAAAACCGGGAACTGGAACGGCGACTGTCAGAGTGGAACACACACAGTCACAGCCAAACACACAGGGGCCAGGGCGAGCGGGGGGGAGCGCTGTCTGAAATTCACATGGCGCAAAGCCAAGGTGATACAAACACACACCGCAATGAACAGGAAGGTTGGCGCTGTAATTAAGACGGCTAGCAGTGTACGGTAAGTCCTTTAAAAGAGATGGGGAGAAGGGGGGAAAAGGAGTGCAGACTTTTAAGAAGCCAGACAACTTTTAATAAGCCAGAGATACACAGCTGTGAAGTTCGGCGCACATTTAACATTACCGTTCGGTTATCCCTGGTTCTGAAAACTACTGCCTACGTTTTTCACCAGTCAGCACCAACTACAACTTAGGAGAACCTTCGACCTTCTGGCAACCCACTAGGACCTCCTTGCAACCCACCTACGGCTCGAGAATTCTTGCTACTCTCCATGGCGACTTCATTCTAGTCGCCGCTAATTGTTCAACATATTGAAAAATTCTCGGCGACCATAATGAGTCCGCGACTAGTTCCCAGAATGTGGGAAATCCTCACGACCATGAAGGCGACTCCACGTCAACCATCTGCGAACATGTGGTGACCATGTGGCGACTACACAGTCTCCTGCAGTCGCCTAAAAAGTCGCCTAAGTGGGACAGGCCCATAAGGTATTAAAACAATCCACATGGCTAATTTCTGGGAATGAGAGGGTTGCAAGCAGCATAAGATATGACATTTAACTTCTGTAGAGTATGGTATAATAAGAGGTGCGAGTGATCTTATTGAAACAGATCATAACATGACCTTTGGGACATGACTGGGTTGATGTTGTGATTTTTCCATTAGTTGGCAAAACTCAAACTAGGGGAGGTAGTTACAAAGGTAGACAAAAATGCTGGAGAAACTCAGCGGGTGGGGCAGCAAATATGGAGGGAAGGAAATGGGAACGTTTCGGGTCGGACCCCTTCTTCAGACAAAGTTTCTAGTTACAAAGTTATGTTGTGGAGAATTGGTCACGGGGGATGTTTAAATTGGAACTGGGTCAATTCTTGAATAATTAAGGAATCCTTTCTGAAATGTGCACGATCGTTGCGGAATCTTGTTCTATTCTGTTTTTGCACCATAATTAATGTCGATGCCCTCAACTTGTAAAGCCCAAAGTTTTAGAAGTTCCAAGATTTCCTCCTACTTCAACCTGCTCTTTTTGGACATGTTCCTTAAAACCTCCTTATTTAGGTCGGGTTGGTAGTATGCAATACTGCTTTATTTGGCTCGGTATCAAATGTTTTTGACTGATGATACTTGCAAAGTAATTAATTCAAGGTCTTTGCAAATGTAAGATTTTGTTAGTCTGTTTTTATCCTGTAAAATTGTTTAGCACTGTGAAGCCATTAGATTATCTTGCCCTTTTGTGGAAACTGAGAACCTTTAAATATTAGATGTGTCTAATATCAAGACCTTTTAAGGCTCATGGGAGCCAAAACAAGACATGAGCACCCAGAGTTTCTTCCTTGACCACAACTTGCTATATAGGTGTAAATCGTGGTCAAAATGTACATTGTTTCAGAGGGTAGTTAATATGTGGAGCTTATTGCCACAGAGGGCTGTGGAAGCCAAGTCAGTGTATATTTACTAGGCAGGGAGACAGATTCTTGAATAGAATGGGTGTCAAGCGTAATGGGGAGATGGTAGGAATATGGGATTAGGAGGCAGATCAACCATGATTGAATGGCGGAGTGGACTCGATGGGCCGAATGGCCTAATTCTACTCCGCTAAGTTGTGGACATGATGCCTGCATTCATCAATCATTTGCCTGGCTTTGTTCCATCCGCAGCTCTTTTCCAATTTTCTCCCCACGACTCTTCTATAATCAGTCTCAAGTAGGGCCTCAACCTGAAACGTCTCCTATCAATGTTCTCCACAGATGCTGCCTGACCCGCTGAGTGGCTCCAGGACTTTGTATATTTTCATGGTTTACGTTGTGTGTTTGCAGAAACTGCAAAACGCATGACATTGCATCATTTTGTGTGCACTGAGCTCGCCTGAATTGCACATTTACTGATCTCCCCCCACTAAAACAGACCATTGTTGAGGGAAATCAAATTTAAAAATCAATCTGCTAGAAAAATAAGCGAAATTAGCAACTTCCTGAACTCCAGATTCAGAAACAGCTTCTTCCCACCAACCATCAGTCTATTCTACATTACAAACGCCACTTAACCAAGAATGTCCTGGTTGCACTGAGGACTTTGGGTATTTGTTTTGACTTAGTATGTTTTTTTACTTATTTACTTTTTGTCATTTGTTTTATATTGAGTACAGTGTTTACAGACCTGTTATTGTGTACAGTTCTGGTCTCCAAATCTGAGGAAGGACATTATTGCCGTAGAGGGAGTGCAGAGAAGGTTCACCAGACTGATTCCTGGGGTGTCAGGACTGTCTTATGAAGAAAGACTGCATAGACTCGGTTTATACTCTCTAGAATTTAGGAGATTGAGAGGGGATCTTATAGAAACGTACAAAATTCTTAAGGGGTTGGACAGGCTAGATGCAGGAAGACTGTTCTGGATGTTGGGGAGGTCCAGGACAAGGGGTCACAGCTTAAGGATAAGGGGGGAATTCTTTAGGACCGAGATGAGATGGACTTTTTTCACACAGAGAGTGGTGGGTCTCTGGAACTCTCTGCCACAGAGGGTAGTTGAGGCCAGTTCATTGGCTATATTTAAGAGGGAGTTAGATGTGGCCCTTGTGGCTAAGGGGATCAGAGGGTATGGAGAGAAGGCAGGTACAGGATACTGAGTTGGACGATCAGCCATGATCATATTGAATGGCGGTGCAGGCTCGAAGGGCCGAATGGCCTACTCATGCACCTAATTTCTATGTTTCTATGTTATGCTGCTGCAAGTAAGAATTTAATTATTCCGTTTCAGTACATAAGACAATTATTCACACTTGACTCTCTGTTTTCCACTGCCTCATTACACCTTTGCTACTGAATCAATGATTGCAGAGTGGCAGAAAAGCTGTTACAACCAAAGCTTGGAACTGTGATTAGAATCACAGTCATACAGCACAGAAACAAGCCCTTCAGTCTAACTTGTCCATGCCGACCAAGGCCCCATTCCCACCTCCCATATCCTTCTAAACCTTTCCTATCCATACACTTGTTCTAATCTCATTTAAATGTTGTTATGGTACCTGCTTCAACTACTCATCTGGCAGCTCATTCCATATACCCACCATCCTCTTTGGGGAAAAATTGTCCCTCAGGTTCCTATTAAATCTTTCCCCTGTCACTTTAATCCTTCGTCCTTTGGTTCTTGATTCCCAGGCTCTGGGTAAAAAGACTCTACATTCAACCTATCTATTCCCCTCATGATCTTATATACCTCTATAAGATCACCCCTCATCCTCCTGCGCTCTAAAGAATAAAGTCCTAGCCTGCTCAACCTCTCCCTACAGCTCAGACCCTCATCCTGGCAATATCTTTGTAAATCTTCACTGCACTCTTTCCAGCTTAACAACATCCTTCATATAGCAGTGTGACCAAAATTGAACACCATAACCCAAATGCAGCCTCACCAGTGTATTTTACAACTGTAACAAAACATCCCAACCTCTGCACTGAATATTGAAGGTCAATGTACCAAAAACCTTCTTGACCACTCTACGTGTGCCGCCACTTTCAAGGAACTATACCTCCACTCCTACATTTCTCTGCTTCACGACACTCCTAGAGCCATACCATTCACTGTGAAGGTCCTACACTGGATGAACTTTCTAAAATGCAGCACCTTGCACTTATCTGCATTAAACTCCAACAACCATTCCTCAGTTCACTTGTCCAACTGATCAAGATCCTGTTATAATTTGGAGATAACCATCTTCACTATCTATACTACCCACTTTAGTGTCATCTGCAAAGTTAACCGTGCCTTGTACATTCTCATCCAAATCACAAAGCAGCAATGGGCTCAACAGCAATCCTTGAGGCACATCATTAGTCACAGGCCTCCGGTCCAAAAAGCAACCTTCCATAGGTTAGAAGAAGAGTCTCGAACCAAAACGTCACCCATTCCTTCTCCAGAGATGCTGCCTATCCCGCCGCTATTCCAGCACTTTGTGTCAACCTTTGATTTAAACCAGCATCTGCAGTTCTTTCCATCCACAATCATCTTCTTCTTCTTCCTTCCACAAAGCCAATTCTTGATCCAGACAGCTAACACACTGAATCCCATGCGATCATTAACCTTCCAGAGCAGCCTACCATGTGGAACCTTAACAAATAATTTGTTGAAATCTATATAGACAACATTATTGCTATGTACTTTTCAACCTTTTTGCTTACTCAGTCAGAATCAGAAGACTCAATCTTCCACGTACAAAACCATGCTGAGTATCCCGAATCAGCTCCCGTCTATTCAAATGCATAGATATCTTGTCCCTCAGAATCTTCTCCAGTAACCTGCCTTCCACACATGTTATGCTCATTGGTCTATAGTTCCCATACTTTTCCTTGTGGCCCTTCTTAAATAGAGGCACACGATTAGCCACCCTCCAGTCTTCCAGCACCTCGACGAATGATGATTGAAAGATCTTGGCCAGGGTACCTGCAATGTTGTTTCTAGCTTCCCACAGTGGTTTGTTTAGTCTCAAGATACGGCGTGGAAACGGGTCCTGTCAGCCCATTCAGTCAGTGCCGAACCACAATAACCTGTACACTAGTTCCATGTTATCACACTTTCACGTCCTATGCACTATGGGCAATTTACAGAAGTCAAGTAACTTATAAACCTACACATTTTTGTAATATGGGAGGAAATCATAACACCCAGTGAAAACCCACTTGGTCACAGGGAGAACATATAAACTCCATACAGACAGCATCCTGTTCCGGGTGGCGCAACAGGAGAGCTGCTGCCTTACTGTAGGTATGTTACAAAACTTAACTTGAGCAGCGCTGCAGTTCTGCCGCTCCCCGTGTGTGTGACTTTGGCACCTTTCAGAGGGGGGCAGGCTTAAAGTGCCGTTTTTCTACAGACTGGGCAAATCGATCCACGTCGGGCGATTTCGTTGCGGAAGAAAAATCGCTCCGACATTTCATTAATGAAGGTATTTTTAAATTACGCTAGATTATTTATTATCTAGAGTAATTTAAAAATCACCTTCAAAAGCCGTGAGCGCCGACAACGGGAAGATTTTTGCGTAGGGGAGAAAAACAGGTACACAGTTTATATTTATATTAAAAGTTGTTTTTTATGGAGGCTTTAATCATATTTTCATGTTGCGAAATGGGGTCCAAAAAAAATGTATGAACCAACAGTATTTTTCCTCCCGACTTCACCGCAAACCCCAACGTTCCAATCCACCGCATTCCACTAAAACCCACTCGCTAGTTGATTTAAATGGCCATTAATTTACAGGCATTAAACACTAAATTCCTTCCATTTGGCCCAGAAATTCGTGAAAATGAGATTTTAAAATTATGTTATATTGTGGATTATTGTGTGAATGTTATTTGAACACTTAGGCAATTTTAAAAAAGTTTATCTTTTCTTAAGAAATGGATAGATGTTTAGATCTACTCATTGAATTTTGTAATTAGCTACAATTAGATAACTAACTAATTATATGCTTTAATTTCAGGTCATCCAAGTAAGATTATTTCAGAATGCTTCAATCTATAATAACTGAAAATTTCATTGAGTTCTCTTAATTTTTAAGAAAGTTATGGGCTTTTAACGGTTCTAGATCACAGCTTTTGAGTTAAGTCAATTGAAAGGCAATGGGGGAACAAGATGCTAATTTCCGAGTATGAAAATGGTCATAACTTTCTTAATACTGAAGATATGAAATTGAATTAGGTGTCAAATTAAATTTCCTTTTTATGCTTTATCTGGTGGGATAAATTGCAGACTTGATTTTTAAAATCTCAAAATTTTGTAACATTGCTACTTACTGCGGCAGAGAATTGGGTTCAATCCTGACTATGAGTGCTGTCTGTTTGGACGTTCTTCCTGTGACCGTGTGGGCTTCCTCTGGGTTCCTCCCAAGTTCCAAAGACATGCAGGTTTGTAGGTTAATTGGTATCTGTAAATTGCCCTTCGTGTGTAATATAGAACTAGTGTATGGATGATTGCAGGTCGGCACAGACTCACTGGGCCAAAGGGCCTGTTTGATTTGATTTGATTTTATTATTTGTCATTCGAACCTCAGAGAGGCTCGAACGAAACTCCGTTTCTACATGCCATACACAAATCATTAAGAAAAATACACAGACAATTCAATTCACACAAACATCCATCACAGTGAATATCATCCTCACTGTGATGGAAGGCAAAGCCTTCTCTCTCCCCCGCACCATCTCTCTCCCGAGGTCGAAGCTGCAGGCGGGCGGTGTTAAGTCCCACGGCCTTTGAGGTAGCGCCGGGCCGGGTTCCCATGCTGTATCTCCAAACCTAAAGCAGAATTGAGCCTGGGTCTCTGGGGCTGTAAGACACCAGCTCTACCGCTGCACCACTGTGTCCTAAGATATATCTGATCAGGATTATTCAAGGGTTTATTTCAACCAAATGTCTGTTTAGAATTTGTGTTGTTAAAAAGTGTTTTAACATAGCTTCTTTCTCCTTGGACACAGTCATTATATGAAGTTAGAAATGACGTTTTCTAACTTTGTGTAGGTTAGAGCATTGTTCAAAATACTGCAATCGGTATTTAACCATTCAAACCAAATCATCTTACAGTTCAGACCTTACTTCCTGCCACTCCCTCCCCTCAAAAAAAATATGGTCAAATAGTAATGTAGAAAACAGGTCACATCCCTTATGCAGAGAAATCCATTATTAAAACAAATAAGAAATCCCAGGACGGTTCAGCATACTAGACAAATTTATGGAGAGATAGCTTTTCATTAGAATTGTGACGATTTGGAGGAATCCATTCATAAGATACAGACAAGCAACCAAAAACTCCGATAGGGTGGGAAGCGGGAGTGATTAAAGTCAGAAGTGTTGATGTTGAATAATTATCAGGAATTAGCAAAATAATGTGAAGTGAATGCTGAAAATCTGAAATAAAATTTCAGAAATGATTATCCAAACATTTTAATATTGAAATCTATTATTAGTGAACTGATACTGGGCACTTGAAAAATAAAAAAGTAAATAGGATTGTGCAGAATTCATGTGGATGGATAAACGGGAAATTCTATTTGTCAAATCTTTTTGTAAGTTTCTGAATAGATAAGGGGAAACCAGTATTATAACTTTCATGTCCTCTTAAGGTGCCACTGAAGAGGTTATTAAATAATATCAGAGCAAACTGTATTGAGGTAATATAGGTAGAAAGGAATAAAATAGTCATTTTCAGATTGAGAGTTTGCAACCAGAAGGGTACCCCATGGATGGGTAAGTGCCAGCGATTTGACTGAAAGAATGTTGTGTTATATATCTAGTTTTGCTGACAATGCAAACCTAAGTGGAATAGAAACATGGAAAAATAGGTGCAGGAGTAGGCCATTCGGCCCTTCAAACCAGCACTGCCATTCAATATATGATAATGGCTGATCATCTATAATCAGTATCCCATTCCTGCTTTTTCCCCATATCCCTTGGACTGTGAGGGAGAATGTAGAGCGGTTTGAGGATAAAAGGACAAAAATGGTCTGAGTAAATGGATAAAGTTGACACAGATTGAATGATGCGAGCTCACCTGGTAGAACAAAAATTGAAATAAATATTTCAGTGTACACAAATCACTGAAAGTTAACCTGAATGTGCACACAGCATATATGAAGGCAAATTATATGTTGGCCTCCAAGGCAAGAGGATTTGAGAAGGAAATCAGAAATGTCATGCTATGCTTAGTTAAGGGACTGTCCCACTGTGGCGACCTAATCCGCAAGTTCTGACGAGTTTGCCCTCGACTCATACTCGCAGCATGGTCGACACGAGGTCCTAGGAGGTCTTTGTAACTCTCCTACATGCTCGAGAGTAGTCCCCGAGTACTCGAGGCCTCAGCTAGGTCACGGCGTATTTTTCTACGTTGAAAAATACCCGCGAGTAAAAAAAGGTTTCCATTGGAAAAAATCTATGCTTTTTTTACTCGTAGGTTTAGTCGAAGTAGGTCATAGTAGGTCAACATGTTATTCGTAGGTAACCGAGGGTAGTCAAAGGTAGTCGTAGATAGTCTTCAACATGGTCAAAGGAAATCGAAGGAGGTCCTCTTCACTCTCCACTATTCGGTGTCCACTTTTCCCGAAGCTAGACAAAGTTAGTCTTCAACATAGTCAAAGGAGGTCGAAGGAGGTCTTCTACATAGTCGAAGGTGGTCTCCAACATGACATTTATTCAAACTCTCCTAAACTCGCCAATTAGGTCGCTGCGGTGGACAGCCCCTTAAGACCCCGGCGGGACAATACTATGCAGAGGTCTGTTTGTGTACCAATAGAGGGGGAATAAAACAATGGTTCACTTGGCTGATGGATCGAACGAGTTTTTGTCATTAAGGGAAGTCAAGAGAAAGGAGGGTTAGTGTAAGAAAGTGGTGCTAGAGTGAAAGTTCAGCCATAATATCCGAACAATGGAGCAGATACTCAGGGTGAAATGGCCTCTCCCGTTTCTTATGTTCTTTTCAACGGTATGGTAATTTGGGAGATTTTTTTTTTAAGCTTTATGGGAAAAGTGTAGGTCAAGAGGTCGGATGCGTCATGAGACGGAGAAATGACAGGAAGGCAACGTAGTTGTGGTTCATGTTTTACAAAGATGCTGCCTTGCCTGCTAAGTGTTTCCAGCATTTGCTGCTGTTATTTCAAATTTTTGCTATCTATAGTTTTTTTTTAATTTTCATTTTCTACAAAGTAGTTATCTGATCTGCATTTGGTTTCCCCATTATAGAGGCGTGTATGTACATTATAAGCAGCAACATAATGTGCTGAATTGGGAAAAGTGCAAGGAAATGATTGATACATCTGAAAATTCTGTTTTGGAGAGTCGATAGCAGGACGAGAGGAGATGAGTGTTGAATCTCTCACAGTTGCAAGATAAGTTAATGTGGGACAGGAAGTGAGTATTGTTGAACTTGGAAGTATAAATTAAGGTACTGGAGGTAACTGTCTTTTCAGCATGTTGAAAGGTATGGTAAAGAGAAGATGTGTGCAATTATATCAACAAATTAGATGAGGAGATGAGTTGAAAGTAAGGACAAAAGCATTCATCTTCTGGTACTGGCAGTGGGAGGAAGATTGAGAATAAAATGCAAGAAATAGAATGGGCAGGGGTCATTAGATTGCAGTTCCTATCAAATTGGATGCAGTGATATGGAAGGTAGTGTCATCAGGAAAAATTACAATGTAGATGGAAAAACAAAGACAATGGAAGGCACCCATTAAGGGAGCGAGGTGGGAGGAAGCATTGGAGAGAGAGCTGTGAGAATCAGTAGCATGTTGAAAGTCAAATCAGACAGAGAGGATCTGTTCAAGAAAAAAGCAAATGGCACTTGAGCTGCCCTGGTCTGGATTAGACGTAAAGAGAGATTGGAACATGATTATTAAGGAATATGAATTTTCAATTACCACAAAAAGGTTAGTTGGTGTACTCTATTATCTCGTTGTGAATGAATACATAGTTTTATTTACTTGAGCTGAGACAAGTGGCAAACATTTTCTGGGCTCTCGGTTAATCATATGCCACAATTAGTATTTATTCAATCCATTTGCAGAAATGACCATTAATAGAAAATATAGTGGAGAATGTCAGAAGTGCCGTGAATATATGGGTGGAGTAACCGAAAACAACAATGAAAATAAAGGAATAAACGCGTTCCATAGGACAATGTTTACTATGTGAACTTTGGTTAATCATCTTAGCAAGCTGTTCAAGAGAGCTATGCACATTTCCAAGACTAATTTTGGCAGCTGTGATGAAAAGATCCCCAGAGAAAAGATACCATCGAACGTCTAAGAAACAATGGCCTGATGTTTAGTGGTGAGATCATGATCCATTGGGGTTTATGAGGCCATCTCAAGGGAACCAGTTTTTAGCCTATGCAGTGTAGTGGTTGCCGCTCCAAACATCAGCAGCACCTTCCTTGACCTTTAATTCATTAATAATGTTGGATGTTGGTCTTGGGCAATTTTAGGGCGAGAGGGAAGAAAGGTTGCAGTGAGTGAATGAAATGGGAAATATTGAAACACCAGTTCACATTTTAAAAGCCAAGAGAGGTCACTGAGAGAAAATAAGGGGAGGGAGAGAATCTGGAATTCTGTTGGAGATAAAGTTACTGTGTTGGATAAAGTATCCAGGTCAACGAAATGAGCTTGGGTGGCAAAGATGGTGTAAGGTGCTCCTGTTTCATTTGATGCAGGAGGGAATTTAATCCATTTTGTTGAATATAGGTTCAGATTCAATGAACACTAATTGTGGTGTATGACTTATTGAGATTTAATAAAATGATTGGCACGTGTCTCAGTTCACGGAAATATAACTATGTATTCATTCGCACCAAAATACACTGTGGAGTACAATGACTAATCTTTTTGTAGTATTTGAAGCTTCATATCCTTAATAGTCACCAGAGATTGCCAAAGTTATCACTGCCAGAGTTCTTATTTGAGCTCCACTGAAGATGACATGGAAGAGTGAAACAATCTGAGAAAGTTTGTGCAAAGGAAGTATTTCACTTTGAAGATCAAACTATTTTCTTCTGGTTAAGTAATCCAAATCTGAATTATTTCTTAACACTCTCGCTGGGCCAAGTAGTAACTTGGGCTTCAAGGCACTATATAGTATATTGTCAGGTTGTAAAACTATTTAGAAAACAATGCTTTATGTGTGGTAAAAAATGAATTCTAATGTAAAATATCTGTCTTTCAACGTTAAGGTTCTGGATCAAATGCGCCATATGTGCCATCCGTTGTTTACTCGAAGAGCTCAGCTCAGGATACCTCAACTTTGGAATGAATGAAAATAAGTTATTTTTTAATGTATATTGTGTTGTTTAAATGTTGCTAAATTAACATTGTCCTAATTTAAGGTTCCCTTAAATTCCTTCATTAAAATGCCTGGTTTAAATTCAAATTTCAATTGCAAATGCATCTGCGTCAGTAATTCAAATGCAGTATGCTGCCCTTCCTCACCTGACTAAGGTGCACTATTGAGAGCATTTTTTAAATATGTTTGGAATGCAAGAGCAAT
Source organism: Raja brachyura (assembly GCA_963514005.1). The sequence goes on along the minus strand of OY740791.1, from coordinate 30,135,623 downwards.
GAGAATCAATCAGGGTGTAAGTGCTTCGTGATTATGCTGATTGCTTTCCTGAGACAGAGTGAAATGTAGAGATGAAGTGATGAGATTAAGGCTGGTTTGCAAGATGCATTTGGTTGTGTTCACAACTCTGCAATTTCTAATGGTCTTGGGCAGAGCAGTTTGCAAACCAATTTGTGATGCATCCCAATAGGATGCTTTCTGCAATGCACCTGTCTTCGCACAAGCTTTATGGTATTGGTTCAACCGTTTATGGCTTAAAAGAGCAAATTATTTTTTTTGCTGGGAATGAAAGTCAGAAAAATACTGAAAACTGGAGAATGCATGGTGCTAGAGATAAAATGTATTAAGCTTCGATCTGGCAAGTGATGAGAATATCATGTTAGTTATGGAGCAGACAAAAATATTTGATCAAGAGTAAACCTGGAGTATGACTCTAAATATTCATATAGTTGGCAAAATAAGATTAAAAGTATGTATGGTGATTCATTACTGTGTGTGTATGGTGAAAAACAGCATGCTGCAGCTGTGGCAAAATTTGTTGATAAATTTGTACGGTTACTGGCAACAGAATATTTATAGTGAGAACAGGTGCATAATGCAGATGAAACCGTCCTGCATTGGTATTGTACGCCAAAAACAAACCAAATACCGAACAAATCTTCTTGCAATGAAGGCTAACATGGCGTTAGCTTTGTTCACTGCCTGCTGTACCTGCATGCTTACTTTCAGTGACTGATGAACAAGGACACTCTGGTCTCATTGCACCTCCCCTTTTCCTAATATGACACTATTCACATAATAATCTGCCTTCCTGTTCTTGCCACCAAAGTGGATAACCTCACATTTATCCACATTATATTGCATCTTCGGTGTGGCAGCGGCTCGACTGCAGTCCGTCTTTCTTCTCTTTCTTTTTGTCCTGTTAGGTGTATCTTTTTGGTTTTAGTTTTACTTTATTTTTAGCTGTGTATATGCGGGTGGTGGGGGTGGGAGGGGTGATGGGGGAAACTTTTTAATCTCTTCCCTGAACGGGGATGCGACCTTTTCCCTGTTGAGTCACCGTTGCCGTTGTCGTTCGGGTCAAACATCGTGGAGCCAGCGGCCTCCAACTGGAATCGACCTGCAGCTCCAGTTGCAGAGCCTGCGGACTCACCATCGCGGAGCTGGCCGACTTCGGAGCGTGGAGCGCTGTGGTGGCATGCGGCTGCGACACGACTTCGGAGGCTTCGGTTATAGCCCTGTGGATGGGAACATCAGGAGCTCTTGGGTCCCTGGTGGGAGACCGCTTTTCGGAGCTCCAGCAACGGCAACTTCGCCCGCCCAAATCGAGGGGTTTAAATCGGCCTGGAGCGGGGCCTTACATTGCCCGGCGCGGCTTAAACGGCCGCAGGACTTACCTTTGCCCGCCGGGGGCTCTAACATCAAGAGCCTCGATCAGCTCGATGCAGCAGTTTGACTGCGGGAGAAGAATAAAGAACAGAGAACAGGGAAAAGATAAGACTTTTGCCTTCCATCACAGTGAGGAGGTGTTTGGAGATTCACTGTGATGGATGTTTGTGTGGAATTGTGTTCATTGTGTGTTTTTTTTTTTGCTGTTATGACTGCAGGAACGAAATTTTGTTTGTTTTGTTTGAACCTTGTATGTTTAAATGACAATAAATGGCATTCTATCTATTCTATTCTATCTGCCATGCATCTGCCCACTCACTCATCCTGTCCAAGTCACCTTGCAGCCTCATAGCATCCTCCTCTCAGCTCAAACTGCAAACTTGGAGATGTTACATTTAATTCTCCTGTCTAAATCGTTAATATATATTGTAAATAACTGGGGTCCCAGCACTGAGCCTTGCAGCACCCCACTAATCACTGCCTGCCATTCTGAAAATAACCCGTTAATTCCTACTCTTTGCCAACCAGTTCTCTATCCATGTCAATGCCCTACCCCCAATACAACGTTCTCTAATTTTGCACACTAATATCTTGTGGAACCTTGACAAAGGCATTTTGAAGGTCCAGATACACCACATCCACTGGCTTTCCATTATCCATCCTACTGTTTCATCCTGAAAAGAATTCCAGAAGATTAGCCAAGCGTGATTTCCCCTTCATAAATCCATGTTGACTTCAACCGATCCTGTCACTGCTTTCCAAATGTGCTGCTATTACAGTGCAAGTTCATGCAAATCTGTGAAATTGTAAGCCTAAGGGCTTTTTATAGGGTTGAAACATTTCTTGTAACATACCCTAGTAACATGAAAAGATAGATAACAACAAAAGTGCCATGAATGGTCTGAAAATATTTCATACCAGAGGCTAGAGTGCATTGCAACTCTCCACTTGATGCAAAGTGCAGACTATTTTTAATTTTAGATAATTGTTTGAAGCAGTCCAAGGCAGAACTTTTTGACAAAGATAATGTTATCCGACTTGCGCACCTTTCTGAATAAGTCCTATGACTAGAGCATACAGTGTTGCTACAATTTAAATGCACATAGGAGTTCATGCACTGTTGCACTGAATAATGGGAAGACTTGTATTGTTTATAAAGAAATTTAACCTGCAGGATGTGGTAACACGCTTCAGTCTGTGATAAAATTGAGAAAGGTTACACTGCAGGGTGTCAGGCACAAACTGCAGCCACCTGTGATATTTATGGGAGAGAAAGATAAGGATCCTAATTTTGCTGGATATAGTTGCCAGTGACAAGAAAATCATCTGAGAATTGGTGGAGTATGCTGAAAGTATGATCAACTCAATATCTTGAAGTACCCAAAGAAATGGCAAGAGAATTTGGAGGAGTAGATGAATGTTAATGATTAAGTACCGGTTGCTTATCGACCCTCTGATAAAGAGAATGTGATGGTTCAGCGGGGTGATAAGCAACAAAAATGAAGGAAGTGCAGAATAAAAGAAAGCAGTAGAAATAATTTATTTTGATATGTATTCAGATGACTAGAAATTTAATTTTTCGACTGGAACAAAGGGACTTCATTACAAAACCAAAAAAAAGTTTATTTGATTCAAACAAAATTAAATAAAGCAAAAACAATACACAAAGGAAGCTACTTTGGAACAGGAGTTCAGGATGATAGCAAGGCACAAAGTGCTGGGGTAACTCAGTAGGTCAGGCAGCATCCCTGGAGAACATGGACAGGTGATGTTTTGGGTTGGGATCCTTCCTCGGGCAGATTGAAGTGGGTGGAAGAAGCTGGAAGAGAGGAGGGGCATGACAAAGTGTGGCAGGTAATAGGTGAACACTGGCGGGGGGGGGGGGGGGGTGATAAATATATGGTTGGACAAATGTCAGAGATGGAAAAAGCAGGTGGTGTGGGACAAAAGGATTGAGGAGTTGTACATTGTGAAGCCAGAAGAAGGAAGAGAAGGGGGACTGGGGAATATTAGAGGTCACCTAAAGGGGAAGGGAGGGTTGTTTGTGGTTACTTGGTTAACCTCTAACAACCCCCATTTCCCTGTGCGCCATCTGAATTCCCCCCTCCCTCCTGACCATCTACAATCCTTTGACTTCACAATTCTTCAATCATTTTGTCTCACACCTGTGTTTCATCTCTGGCCATTGTCCAACTAATGAAAAACAATATACCTATGTAATCCACTTCCTTCCACCTTGTCTGTCCAAGATGTAACGTGATCTACTGTTAACCATTAGAACTCATTGGAATTAGATGTACTCCCCATAGTGACCGAGCTAGTCCTGTCAGTGGCAGCAGCCTGAAGAAACCACTGTCTCCGTAACATCAGCAGCTGCTGGTGAAAAAAAGCTCGCTGGTAGCATCTGTAGGTCCATCCGCCATAACCAAAATCCGTTACAAAGGGGTCCGTTCGTACGAGGCTCTACTGTATTTCTGAAACGCCTCACATGCTCCTCAACAACTACAATAACTTTCAAGTGCTGGAATTTCATTGCCTCGTCTCTATCATGGACATTCAGTGTCTTTACACCACCCTTGCACACCAGAAAGGTCTCAAGGATTCCCCGGTTCTTCCTTGAACAGAGACCCCTCTCAATTAGCACTCTTCTCTGCCTGGCAGATCTTGTCTCCCTCAACAACCTCTCTTTTGACACTCTTCATGTCAAAAGGTGTAGCCATGGACCTCGGTTATGCCTACCTTTTTGTTGGTTATGTTGAACCATCCTTGTTCCAAATGTGCCACAGCATCATTCTCCTACTCTTTCCCGACTATATCAACTGTATTGGGTCCATCTCCTGCACACATGGTGAATGTGTTAATTTCTTCTTTACTATTGATTTCCACATTTCCCTTCAAATGCACTTGGACTATCTCTGAAACTTCCGTCCCCTTTCTCGATCTTTGTGTCCACAACAGAAGACAGACTTTTGACTCTCGTCCACTATAAACCCACTAACTTCCACTGTTACCATGACCACATCGCCTCCCATCGTGCCTCTTGCAAGGACGCCAGCCTTTACTTTCAATACCTCCATCGCATCTGCTCCTAAGATGAGGCTTTCTACCTCTTTCTTTAGAAAATGTGGTTTTCCCCTTACAGTTGTAGATGGATGTGTTTCTACTGTATCCTGTGTCTCTACTAAATCCTGCTGTTCTTCTCTCATTCCCGCCTCCACTGTCGGAACAAGGATAGTTTCCCTTGTTTTCTCCGTACAACCCACATCTACATCCAACACATCATTCTCTGACATTTTCACCACCTTTAATGTGGTCCCATCACGGGTCACATCTTCCCATCCCCACTCATTTCTGCTTTCAGCAAAGACCTTTTCCTCTGCAATTCCTTAGTTCACTCATCCCTTCTCATCCAAACTATGCCCTCCCTAGGTACTTTCTTCTACAATTGCAGGACATGTAATGCCTGTACCTATACATAGAAACATAGAAAAATAGGTGCAGGAGTAGGCCGTTCAGCCCTTCGAGCTAGCACCATTCAATATGATCATGGCTGATCATCTAAAATCAGTACCCCATTCCTGCTCTTTCCCCATATCCCTCAATTCCTTTAGCCCTTAGAGCTAAATCCAACTCCCTCGTGAAAACATCCAGTGAATTGGCCTCCACTGCCTTCTGTGGCAGAGAATTCCACAGATTCACAACTCTCTGGGTGAAACAGTTTTTCCTCATCTCAGTCCCAAATGGCATACCCCTTAAACTGTAACCCCTGGCTCTGGACTCCCCCAACATTGGGAACAATCGTCCTACATCTAGCCTGTCCAATCATTTAAAATGTTTATGTTTCTTTGTTCCCTCCCTCACCTCCATCCAGCGGCCCCAGCAGCCCTTCAAGGAGATACAGAGATTCACATGCACCGGTCCGAACCTCAGCTACAGCATTCAGTGCTCCCAATGTGGCCTTGTTTCATTGGCGAGACCAAGTGTAGTCCAAGACTTGTTCTCTGTCCACCAAGCTCTGCTGGATCTTTATGGATCCAGCTAACCTTTTCAACTCCCCTTCCAATTCCCAACGATAAGATGATCGAATTCTCCTTCCAAGGTAGATAAAAGTACTGGGGAAACTCAGCAGGTGAGGCAGCATCTATGGAGCGAAGGAATAGGTGACGTTTCGGCTCGAGACCCTCCGAAAGGTCACCTATTCCTTCGCTCCATAGATGCTGCCTCACCTGCTGAGTTCCTCCAACATTTTTATCTACCTTCGATTTTTCCAGTATCTGCAGTTCATTTGTAAAGAACTCTCCTTTCAACTTTGTTTCCTGCCCCTCTTTCCGATTGCATCCCTGTCTCTGGCTTTACATTTCATTCCTCTTCTCTCCTTATCTGACACCCTTTTTGTTTATCATCTCTAGCACGTGTCACTTACTCCACCCATCATCCAATCAAAATCCCCGTCACCCTGAATCAACCTATTATTTGCCAGGCCTCGTCTCACCCCAACCGTTGTTTTCCAAACTTTTCCACCCCTACTATATTTAGTCTGAAAAAACAACCTAACTTAAAATGCCACCTATCCATTCCCTGCACAGATGCTGCCTGGCCCATTTTCTGTTGTGCTATTCTTTCTATTTAGGCTGTGGGCCGAGGAGCTTTTTCATTCAAGTTTGTGACCCAACACACGGAACTACCTGTCTTTTTGACATATTGTGTAAAAATATTATATAAATCATACCTGAAACTCATCAAGACCAAAACCTGCACTTTTTTTTATAATATGAGAAAAAGCTCAAATTGTCCGAGTAGTAATTGTCCAATCAATGCACGTTTGACATTGAGGTCCAATCCCATGCTTTGTTTTATGGTCGCCGGGCAGCAAGGACTCTGGGATTGTGGCTGCCTCCTCATTACATCAAAACAATAACAAGATTTCAAAAGAATAATGGTAATGCTAACCTTGCTGATAATTGTGTTTTTCAATTGATTTATCTTTATAAAGCTACTAGACTAAGTGGGACCCGTTGGGTCCCAGCTTCACACGGGGGGGGGGGGGGGGGGGGGGGGGGGGGGGGCTTTCTGGATCGCTAGTGTAGGTGTTGTGGGCTGAAGGGACTGGTTTCCAGAGGGCTAATATGGACATTGTGGGCCGAATGGATTATTGGGCTGGCGACTCAGTCGCTCAAGCCTGGTGTGCTGGCAGCTCACTCACGGCTGGTGGGCTGGCAATTGACTCGCGGCTATTCCTTGAATTTCCATTTCAAGCAGGGTGCAAGGCCACCAAATTCAAGTGCAATTTAATACCACTTCATGCAGGGTGCAAGGCCACCAAATTCAAGTGCAGTTTCATACGATTTCAAGCAGGGTGCAAGGCCACCAAATTCAAGTGCAGTTTCATGCCACTTCATGCAGGGTGCAAGGCCACCAAATTCAAGTGCAATTTCCTACCATTTCAAGCAGGGTGCAAGGCCACCAAAGACCGAGAGCGTGACCTCTCCCTCCCCATCTTGCAGAGACTGAGCCACGCCTACACTTCCGGGTATTATAGTCCCTCTCCCCCCCCCCCTCCCCCCCATAAGGCAAAAAACATTTTTCAATTTTCCATAAGGCAAAAACCACTTTTCCATTTTCCAACACTTTAGCATTTTCAAAGCACCCAACACTTTAGCATTTTCAAAGCAAGCAACACTTTAGCATTTTCAAAGCAAGCAACGCTTTAGCATTTTCAAAGCAAGCAACACTTTAGCATTTTCAAAGCAAGCAACGCTTTAGCATTTTCAAAGCAAGCAACACTTTAGCATTTTCAAAGCAAGCAACGCTTTAGCATTTTCAAAGCAAAAAGAACTTTTGCATTTTCAAACTGCATTTTCAAACTACATTTTTCAAACTACATTTTCAAACCACATTTTCAGATAGATACTACTAATCCAATTATAGATGTTAATCAAAAAAAAAATTGGTTTCTCATTGCTTCCTTACTAAAGTTGGCATTAAATTCATTTGTTGTGAATCCTAGAATATTGTCGATCAATATTAACCCAAGTCCGCAAGTCCACTGCTACTAGGAATACATATTATAGCACAAATTAAAAATCAGTGTTAAATGAGTACCAAAATGTGCACTAAATAGCCATAATCTGCAAGGTTTAATTTCAAGCAGGTTTTAAGGTTTAATTCAATTTTAAGGTTTAATTTCAAGGTTTAATTTCAAGTGTGAGACAGTAACCTCGGCTGAAGCCGATACCTGAAGAAGACAAAAGTGTGCAAATGGTGGGACCTAATAAAATTTCAACTGAGGTTTGGGATTAACTAAAATAACCCCTTTTTTTGCTGTAATTTGCCCAATAGGATGATTATGTCCACTCCCACACCACAGCTTATATGAAGTGGCTATATGATTCTGTAAATTGTTCTTAATACCTATGTTTATAGTAGAGCCTTTGCACTACTTGGCATAGAAATGTTACATGTTTGGTTTCTTGCTGGCCAGCGAGCATTGAAGAACAACGAAAGGCACATTTGCAATTTCCTGGTGATGCAATTTATTGTGGATGCTGGAATCTTGACCATAAACAAACTGCTAGAGGAATTCAGTAGCCTGGTCAACATCTGTGGGGGAAGCGGATGGACAACATTTCTTCAAACTAATGAGGTGGAAGGGAGCTAACAGGTAGAAAGAGGTGAGAGGAAAGGTGTTGGCAAGAGCTAGCAAATGATAGATGGATTCGGGCAAGGAGGGGTAGATTGACAGATGGGGAGAGAAGTGTGAGACAGTAACCTCGGCTGAAGCCGATACCTGAAGAAGACAAAAGTGTGCAAATGGTGGGACCTAATAAAATAGGAAGGTGGGGGTGAATATCGAACAAGAGGGAGGGATAGTGGGTGGATTGAAATGGGAGGAGGCAGTGATGTGCAGGTGAATAGAAAAATTAGGACCAGGAGATATGGATCATGAGGGAAATTAAAATGACTAGCAATCACAATCTCCAACTGGCCCCTGCTGACAGAGACCAAATGTTCGTTGAAATTGTTACCCAGTCTGCGCTGCTCTTGATCTGGCTTCCTCTAGATCCATTTCCTTCTACAGCTTCAGCTTCCTTCAGCTGCCTATCTCACTGAGGTCCTCCAGCAATTTCTTTTTACAACTTCCTACTTGTCTGAATGTCTTTGCTGTAAAAAAAAATCTACTTTATCTACTCTTTATCAGAAGACTGCATACATTTTGACATTTGTTAATTTTTCAACATCTTCGCTGATTAGGTTGGGGAGGAATTGTTTACTCGTTGAGTCGAGACTTACTGGCAATGCAATTGATTATCTTTTTTTGCCTTACCCAAGGGAGATGACCATGGAGAACATGATCTCTGATTTATAAATACTATCTCTGCTGTAGTTCAAGGCAGGTTACCCCATGGAAACTTAACACCTAAACAGTAGGGTTTTTTTGTGGAAAATGTATTCCTTTTAGCAGATCTAGAAAAACTTCAAATGATACTATCTGTTTCCTGAGTGCCATAGAAATATATTTACATAGTTGGTCACCCATCTTCTTTGGAGTAGTTTGGGACTTGCATCATTAAACAATTGCAGTGACAGGTGATTGTGATTGAAGTAAAACTGCCTGCCTTAGAACTTGCTGCGCATTTTTCTTTATATGTATAAGCGCTTTGTCAGCTTCACTAAGGAATTTAATGCTCTAAGCTACATTTTGGGACCCCACCACCTCTAGGTTTTCTCCCACATGTAATAGTCATGCACAAAAATAGATATTTCAAAAGTCAAAGAAATGCTCTCTCTTCCACTGAGATTTCCGGCCCTTGCAAGGATGACTTTGGTTTAAGTTTCTCCATAGTGAATTTAGAACCACCATTGTTCAAGTTGTAATACAAATGAATTGCAGATGCTGGTTTATACCAAAGATAGACACAAAATGCTGGAGTAACTCAGCAGGTCGGGCAGTGTCTCTTGAGAAAATGGATAGGTGACGTTTCGGGTCGGGATTCTTCTTCAAACTGACTGTAGGGGGGAGGAACTGGAACCAAGTTAAGAGCAGGACAAATCAAGGCCAGCAACAGACGTTAGGGTAATTCCAATAGGCCAATTGTTGGTTAAGGACGGTGTGATCCTAAGATGGATACATTGTTGCCAACTGAAACTAGCTAACTCACTTGATGGGGAGGGGAGGTACACTTGTACTGCTGGGTTGTCAGCTACCCAAACAAAATATGAGGTTGTGGTGGCACTGTAGTTGGACCACTAGCCACACGAACCCTCAGCAGTCGGGGGTAGGATCACGTGACTGGGCAATGGCAAGGAGTAGTTGTCACGGGGTATAGGGGTGTGTCCTGAGATATATAATGAACCCCGGGACAACCCTTTCTCTCTTACTTCGAGCTGACCAGCTCTCTTCTCTCTAGGGGTGAGTGTCCTTCCACCTCAGCAGGGGCTCAGCTGGAGCCCACGAGGCAACAGCCTCGCAGCAGCAACAACAACTTTTATGTTAGAGAACCAACGTGCATGTATAATGAACCTTTTATGCCTGAATAAAGTAACTCATTTGTTCACCACGTTTGGTGCCTCTACAAGGTGCTGTTTGCATGTGGCCCCACTCTGACAATTGAGGAGGCCCAGGACAGAAAGGTCAGTACGGGACTGGGAAGGAGAGTTAAAATGCTTAGCAATCAAGAGATTCAGAATGCTTTGGCGGTCCAAGCGTAAATGTTCAGGGAAACAGTCACAGAGTCTACGCTTGGTCTCGCCAATGTACAAGAGGCCACATTGGGAACACAGAATGCAGTAGAGGTTAGAGGAGATGCATGTAAATCGCCTCTCACCTGGAAGGACTGTCGGAGTCCCTGAAAGGAGTCGAGGGCAGAGATATAAGGGTAGGTGTTGCTTCTCCTGCATTTAAAGGGTTGCACCTGGTTTGGATGGGAAGGGACCAAAGTGTTGCAGAGCAGTCTGCATAATGTGGAAAAGGGTGGAGATGTGAGTAGTCATGGGATCATGTTGGCGGCGACGGAGGTTGGTGGGGTGAAAGATGGTGAGGACCAGAAGAACTCTGCCCTCGTTGCATCTGGGAGGAGGAGGAGCGAGAGCAGAACTACGGGGCAGAGGAGACTTGTGAGGGACCCATGTATGACAGAAGGGGGGAAACCACCTTCACTAAAGAATGAAGACATCTCTGATGTTCTTGTATGGTGAAAACCTCATCTTGGGTGCAGATGTGGCAGAGATGGAGGAATTGAGAGTAGAGAATAGCATCTTTACAAGAAGCAGGATGTGAAGAAGTGTCGTCCAGATAACCATGGGGTCGGTAGGTTTGTAGTCGACGTCAGTCAATAGTCTGTCTCCTGCGATGGAGGAACATACTTCAGCTCATGGGTATCTCTGTCTCTTGCACTTTTTTTGAGCTCTGGGAGCCTTTCTTTTCTTTGCTCTTAAACTGGAAGCCCACCATTCTTCATGTGGCAGTAAAACTTGGACCAAATTGTCCTGGAAGCACCTTTCATATGGACAACATGGCCGTAATCCAGTGGTGACCTGGGAAGTTTTAAAAAAATGAGTAAAATATGCATGTTAATCCTGGGACCACTTCATTCCATAGTAGGAACCATCAATTTATTGCACATGCTTCCTTTTTCCATGCATCCTCATCCTTTCCAAATATACAGCTAATTTCCCAACCTTTCTCAGAACCTTTGCCTTAAGTTGTGATTTATTTCCTCCCCCCCCCACCACCCCATGATCCACTCATAACATGCTTGCTTTCCATTCACTCTCAAGTCCTCCCAAGTCTCTTAACTGTTACCTCCATTGAATGCCATATGGCACAGACATTAGCTCTGAGCCCTCAGTGAAATCATTTGTAATTAATGCAAGCAATTAGTGAGACATTATTGAGCAATTGCAATCTTCTGCACCAAACCCCTCTTCAAGCTTCAAATGGTTATGTTTTAATTCAAAATCCAACTTTCATACATAACTTAATTTTTTATTGAGTCTTTAATGTTGCAAACTGCCCCAGAGTGTTTCTCATGAGCATAACCATACACCATTTAACATCAAGCATATATGTCCCAGAATATCTTAAAGGAGAAAGTGTGTTGAAGAGGTAGAAAACACAATGCAATTAAAGGTGAATAAAGAGGCCAGAATTGAACTTAAATAAATGTAGGTATAAAGCTGACAGCAAAAATGAGTCAAAATTAAGTTGTTGCTTTACTGAATGCCATCATGGGTGAAAGGTGTAGTACAAGTTAAGACGCAAGGAATTTTTTGTTGACATTGAAGAATTTTGTTGAGTCCATTGAGGAACAAGTGCGAGTTTCAGCAGAAGATGTATTGGGACGATCAATGTCAGACAATGTAACAGAGGTGGAAATAAGTAGATTTAGATATGGTAATGCAGCCCAAACTCATCGTGAGATCACTCATGACATTGATTTAGATATGGTAATGCAGTCCAAACTCATCGTGAGATCACTCATGACATTGAGATTGTTTCAGTGTCAACAATCACCAGAGGGTTGAGTTAGTGGCAGGGACAGCAAACTGTATTATTGTAATGAATTTTTAATATATTATTATATTTGTAATCAAAATCTTATGGCAAGTCCTTGCCTTCCTCTGAGTTGACACTATTGCTATCCTTGTGCTGGTAGTTTGACATCAGTCAGAGTGCGAGTCCAGGATACTATTAAATCGGTCATAAAATATGCCTAGGAGGTCTGTATTGGTACGTTTTAAACTTGCCTATAATTAATTTAAATGTTTAAACAATGCAGTTGCAGGTTCCTCTGTCTAAATATTTAAAATGTAACTGCACGGAGAAGAGCTCTCCTGGCAAGGATTAAAGTTTCAGTCAACCAATGTAAATGTTTTTTTTTCCTGGCTGCAACTCAAGCTATAATAAGTGAGTTCAGTATTCCAACTGTGCATGCCCAGGTTATAGGTCATTCGCTATAAACAGTCTCAGCAGCTGTGGTGCTGCATTGTGTGCAGGCCTGTGTTTCGCCTATGGTCGGGGTCGGGCCCGGGTCTCCGGCGATGCGGGTGCTGTTGAGTTGCAGCTGGGCCGTCCCTGTCCGGGGGTGTCCGTGGTGGCCCTGGGCTTCCAGCCAGCGTGGGAAGAATGCACTGGCTCCAACTCGGCACTGCCTATTCAGCCGGGTTGCGGGGCGCAGGCCTAGAGTGGTGCCGGACACGGACCTTCAGCTGGGGCAGGGGGGGAGGCGCTGTATCCAGCTCGACTCTGCCTGTCCAGCCGGGACAGCCAGGGCGCAAGTCTGGAGCGGTGGCGGCCCCAGACTTGCAGCGGGGGGGGGGGAGGGGGAGGGGGGGGGGGTCCCCGGCCCGTCGGGAAGCGGTTTCCTCATGAGTTGGAGCGAGGTTGTGCTGGAGTTGCCACTTCTTCTCCACGCTGGCTGAGGGCCGCTGCACCGGGCCGCTGTCCCGTCGGTCCGGGGCTGTAAGTTAGCCCGGTAGGGCAGGCGGAGTTGAGCTGGAACCAGCGCTGTTGAGGTTGGAACCTCTCCGCGCTAGCTGGGGGTCGCTGCTCCGGGCCGATGACACTGGGGGGGGGGGGGGGGGGGGAGAAGATGATGGGGATGGTTCGGCCACACTTGCAGCGCAGGGGACCTGGGTTCGATGAGGGACAGGTCTGTGTGCACACAGCTGTCGAGACTGTCTCTCCGCCGGTCCAGTCTTCCCTTCCCCCGGTCTCCCACTCACATCACCCCTGATCCTCAGATTAAATATATTTTTACACATAAATTATGAATAAAGATAAGAATTTATGCACAGTTTATGCAGTCAGCACTTTGTTCGCTTTTTCATTATAGCGAGTGACCTTTGACAAATCCCATGATTCCTTGCGTTTTTCGGAATACCGAATTCGCTGATTGTTGCTTTCAGACTGATAGAAATTGTATCTTGAGTATCATCTACCTTGGCTGTTTTAACTGGAAAAAAAAAATCTGAACTTTTGCAATTCTTATGGGATCATGAGTAAAACTAATTTCAGATTGTTTTTTAAGTTGTTGACATTCACAGATTTAAAATGATTGTGCTGCTATAGTACATATGTAGAAATAAAGATACAATGCTAATTCATTTCAGAGAGCAATTTATGTTGACCACTTATTTTAATGTCCTGCATGACCTAAGATACGTTGAACTAAACTTTAAAACAGCCTTTGAAGTATTTTTATTCAACTCATGTTATTTTAACATGATTTGTTGTGCAGAGAACGTAAAAGTGCACAAAACAAAGTGTAGTTATGCTAGTAACAATTACTATGTCTCCCTGAAAATAAGCTGATCTGATGATTAGTGTCATTTTTTTTCTTTTTATTAGAAGTAATGTACATTACAGTGGTATAATCCAAAAATAACATAATACATTTCATGTACCACTTCTTGTTTTAAACTTTAAGAAGAAGAAAAATAGAGAAAGTTAGATAAGATAGTAAGTGCGTGAAAAAGTGAAAAGGAAGAACCCGTGGAGACGTAGAACACAAGAAAGAATTAAAAAACAAAAACAAAAAAAAAGGAAAGAGAAAAATAGAAGAAAGAAAATATAAGAAAATAAGATAATATAAAAGGGATGTACCCACTTTGTATCTTTACACATCCCTCACCAGGTCCTGAAACCATTTATTTTCAAAGTTATGTTGCACCCTATGCTTGTAATAAGTCGATAAATGGAGAGCAAATCTTTTGGAATTGGTCTAATTTGTCTGCTAGGACGAATCTCATATCTTCGAGATGTAACATTTCGGACATATTTGAAATCCACATTTTTACCGTTGGTGTGGGAGCGTTTTTCCAGACTTTAAGCATGAGTTTTTTTGCCATTATTAAGCCATAATTAAGGAAACTCTTTTGGAACTAAGTCAGCTCAAAGCCGACTTCCATTGTTCCAAAAATAATCAATTCTGCGTTCGGTTTCAGTTTTATTTTGAATAATTTTGTAAATATTTCAAAGATTTCATTCCAAAATGTTTGGCTTTTTATGCAAAAAACAAAGGAATGTGCTGTAGTTGCTTCTTGAGATAGACATTTATAACAAATGGGGGAAACATTTGGAAAGTTTTACTTATTTTAGTTTTTGTATAATATAATCTGTGTAGGGTTTTAAATTGGATTAGAATAGACAGAGGCCCAGGAGCGGTTGCAGTGGGAGGAGCAACGTCCGAGCTGTAAGTTTAAAAACTCGATCGCGGGGCTTGTTTCCACAGAGGCCCAGGAGCGGTTGCAGTGGGAGGAGCGACGTCTGAGCTGTAAGTTTAAAAACTCGATCGCGGGGCTTGTTTCCACAGAGGCCCAGGAGCGGTTGCAGTGGGAGGAGGAACCCAAATCCGTAACGTTCCATTCGCAGCTCGCAGTTCAAAACAAGTGAGCTTGAGGAAGCCGCTGATTGGTGGAAGCGGACTCGAGGGAGCAGCTGATTGGCAGTCAGATCCCTGCTGATTTCTTCCTGCTACAATCCTTGTTTTGTATTGTATTGTACATTGTATTGTATTGTAGCTAGGGTAAGGGGGAGTATGAGTGCCAGGGCAGTTTACTGTTCTGGATGTCAGATGTGGGAGGTCATGCAGTCAGATAGCTCTCTAGACATCCACATCTGCGCCAGGTGCGTCAAGATGGGGCTCCAAAGGGACGCTATTCGGTACCTGAAGCCGCAGCTCGATGACCTCTGTCTGGTCAGGGAGAGTGAGGAGGTCATAGAGAGGAATTACAGTGAGGTAGTCACTCCAAAACCGCAGGAGGCAGACACGTGGGTCACGGTTAGGAGAGGCAAGGAGCAGAGGCAGGGACTAGAGAGTACCCCGGTGGCTGTACACCTTGGCAATAAGTACTCCTGTTTGAGTACTGTTGAGGGAGACGGCCTACCTGGGGTGGCAAAAGCGGCCAGGCCTCGTGTACAGAGGCCAGCCCTGTTGCTCAGAAGGGTAGGGAAATGAAGAGGAGGGCAGCAGTAATAGGGGACTCTATAGTTAGGGGGTCAGATGGGCGATTCTGTGGACGCAGTCAGGAGACCCCGATGGTAGTTTCCCTCCCTGGTGCCAGGGTCCGGGATGTGACTGAACGTGTCCAAGATATCCTGAAATGGGAGGGAGAGGAGCCAGAGGTTGTGATACATATAGGTACCAATGACATAGGTAGAAAAAGAGAAGAGGCCCTGAAAGGAGAATTTAGGGAGTTAGAGGAGAGTTAAGGAGAAGGACCGCAAAGGTAACAATCTCAGGATTACTGCCTGTGCCACGCGACAGTGAGAGTAGGAATGGAGCGAGGTGGAAGAGAAATGTGTGGCTAAAGGACTGGTGCAGAGGGCAGGGATTCAAGTTTCTGGATCATTGGGACTTCTTTTGGGGAAGGTGTAACCTGTACAAAAAGGACGGGTTGCACTTGAACCTGAGGGGAACCAATATCCTGGCGGGGAGATTTGCAAAGGCTACTGGGGAGACTTTAAACTAGATCGGTTGGGGGGAGGGACTCAAATAGAGAAAGCAAGTAGACCGTGTGTGAGGCAGGAGGTAGAGAAGGGAAGCAGTCAGATGCAACAGGTAGGGGGGAAAGAAGAAAAAAATAATAAACAGAGATAAGAGGCGGTGGGTTTCTTAAATGTGTGAGCAGACAGACAGAGGGGCATAAAATGAGGATAGAAGCAATAGGTAACAAGGTGAAAAGTGGCAGGCAGACAAATCCAGGGCAAAAATCAAAAAGGGTCACCTTTCAACATAATTGTAAAAGGGGCAAGAGCATTGTAAAAACAAGCCTGAAGGCTTTGTGTCTCAATGCAAGGAGCATTCGTAATAAGTTGAATGTACAGATAGCTATTAATGATTATGACATAGTTGGGATCACGGAGACATGGCTCCAGGGTGACCAAGGCTGGGAGCTAAACATCCAGGGATATTCAATATTCAGGAGGGATAGACAGAGAGGAAAAGGAGGTGGGGTAGCGTTGCTGGTTAGAGAGGGGATTAACGCAATAGAAAGGAAGGACATTAGCTTGGAGGATGTGGAATCGATATGGGTGGAGCTGCGAAACACTATGGGGCAGAAAACGCTAGTGGGTGTTGTGTACATGCCACCTAACAGTAGTAGTGGAGTTGGGGATGGCATCAAACAGGAAATTAGAAATGCGTGCAACAAAGGTAAAACCATTATAATGGGCAACTTCAATCTACATATAGATTGGGTGAATCAAATTGGCAGGGGTGCTGAGGAAGAGGATTTCTTGGAATGTATGCGGGATAGTTTTCTAAACCAACATGTCGAGGAACCAACGAGAGAGCAGGCTATTCTAGACTGGGTATTGAGTAATGAGGAAGGGTTAGTTAGCAGCCTTGTTGTGCGTGGCCCCTTGGGCAAGAGACACCATAATATGGTTAAGTTCTTCATTAGGGTGGAGAGTGACATTGTTAATTCAGAAACACGGGTCCTGAACCTAAAGAAAGGTAACTTTGAGGGTATGAGACGTGAATTGGCCAAGATAGACTGGCAATTGATTCTTGAAGGGTTGACGGTGGATATGCAATGGAAGGCATTTAAAGACTGCATGGGTGAACTACAACAATTGTTGATCCCAGTATGGCAAAAGAATAAATCAGGGAAGGTAGTGCTTCCGTGGATAACAAGGGAAATCAGGGATAGTATCAAAGCAAAAGATGAAGCGTAGAAATTAGCAAGAGAAAACAGCCTACCAGAGGACTAGGAGAAATTCAGAGTCCAACAGAGGAGGATAAAGGGCTTAATTAGGAAAGGGAAAATGGATTATGAAAGAAAACTGGCCGGAAACATAAAAACTGACTGCAAACGTTTTTATTGATATGTGAAGCGAAAAAGATTAGTTAAAACAAATGTAGGTCCCTTGCAGTCAGAAACAGGTGAATTGATCATGGGGAACAAGGACATGGCAGACCAATTGAATAACTACTTTGGTTCTATCTTCTCTAAGGAATACATAAATAATTTGCCGGAAATAGCAGGGGATCGCGGGTCAAATGAGATGGAGGAACTGAGTGAAATCCAGGTTAGCCGGAAAGTTGTGTTAGGTAAATTGAATGGATTAAAGGCCAATAAATCCCCAGGGCCAGATAGGCTGCATCCCAGGATACTTAAGGAAGTAGCCCCAGAAATAGTGGATGCCTTAGTGATAAGTTTTCAAAACTCTTTAGATTCTGGAGTAGTTCCTGAGGATTGGAGGGTAGCTAATGTAACCCCACTTTCTGAAAAAGGAGGGAGAGAGAAAACGGGGAATTACAGACCAGTTAGTCTAACATCGGTAGTGGGGAAACTGCTAGTCAGTTATTAAAGATGGGATAGCAGCGCATCTGGAAAGTGGTGTAATCATTGGATGAAGTCGGCATGGATTTATGAAAGGTAAATCATGTCTGACGAATCTTATTGAATTTTTTGAGGATGTAACTAGTAGAGTGGATAAGGGAGAAGCAGTGGATGTGTTATATCTGGACTTTCAGAAGGCTTTCGACAAGGTCCCACACAAGAGATTAGTATACAAACTTAAAGCACATGGTATTGGCGGTTCAGTATTGATGTGGATAGAGAAGTAGCTGGCAGACAGGAAGCAAAGAGTAGGAGTGAACGGGTCCTTTTCAGGATGGCAGACAGTGACTCGTGGGATGCCGCAAGGCTCAGTGCTGGGACCCCAGCTATTCACAATATATATTAATGATTTGGACGAGGGAATTAAATGCAACATCTCGAAGTTTGCGGATGACACGAAGCTGGGGGGCAGTGTTAGCTGTGACAAGGATGCTAGGAGGCTGCAAGGTGACTTAGATCGGCTGGGTGAGTGGGCAAATGCATGGCAGATGCAGTATAATGTGCATAAATGTGGGGTTATCCACTTTGGTGGCAAAAACAGGAAAGTAGACTATTATTTGAATGGTGACCGATTAGGAAAAGGGGAGATGCAACGAGACCTGGGTGTCATGGTACACCAGTCGTTGAAATTAGGCATGCAGGTGCAGCAGGCTGTGAAGAAAGGGAATGGAATGTTGGTATTCATAGCAAAAAGATTTGAGTACAAGAGCAGGGAGGTTCTACTGCAGTTGTACAGGGTCTTGGTGAGGCCACACCTGGAGTATTGCGTACAGTTTTGGTCTCCTAATCTGAGAAAATACATTCTTGCCATATGAATGAGTGCAATATGAGGGAGTACAGAGAAGGTTCACTGGACTGATTCCTGGGATGGCAGGACTTCCATATGAAGAAAGACTGGATAGACTCAGCTTGTACTCGCTGGAATTTAGAAGATTGAGGGGGGATCTCATAGAGAAGTACAAAATTCTTAAGGGGTTGGACAGGCTAGATGCAGGAAGATTGTTCCCGATGTTGGGGAAGTCCAGGACAAGGGGTCACTGTTTAAGGATAAGGGGGAAGTCTTTTAGGACCGAGATGAGAAAATCATTTTTCACGCAGAGTGGTGAATCTGTGGAATTCTCTGCCACAGAAGGTAGTTGAGGCCAGTTTGTTGGCTATATTTAAGAGGGAGTTAGATGTGGCCCTTGTGGCTAATGGGATCAGGGGGTATGGAGAGAAGGCAGGTACAGGATACTGAGTTGGATGATCAGCCATGATCATATTGAATGGCGGTGCAGGCTCGAAGGGCCGAATGGCCTACTCCTGCACCTATTTTTGTATGTTTCTATGTCTTACATTGATCGAGCATTTATGCACATATAGCAAGTGTTTATCCCAACTATCTTTCTAGATTTTTATAGCTAGTTCTTGTTCCCAATCTCTTCTAATTCTATTGGATGATGGTATTTCTATATTTAGGATGCTGTTATACAAGTATGATAGATTAGTGTAATTTTTAAGTGCATAGTTCAAATTGAACCTTTTTCAACACTTAATTTTTTATTTGGAATAAAAAGGCTATTTTCACATGTAAACCCATGATTCAAATGCAAAGACTGGCAGTAGGATCAATGTTCCATTGAACAGAGCAACTTAACTACCTTGACTTTGCATGTTAGGGGATCATTTTAACCTCGCAAGATGGATGAGTTTGTTCCTGGTAAGACATTAAAATATTAATCTGATACAGGATCCCACCTATCGTACACGTGTCCATTTTCATTGTTAATGGACACAGTATGAAGGAGGGAGTATAACCAATCTGTTTTCAGGAACTCTCTCCAATGCCAGCCCTACAACCTCCTTCAATCCCATTGTGCTATTTATATAATCACAATCTCCTTTGCTCCAGCATTCAGCTTCTGTACTATGAATGTAAATATAGATCTGGATCATTTAAACAGCAACTTTGGATTGTTGGATTTAACCATAAGCAGGCTTTATCTGAAGTTGGTGTAAGTATTTGTGCATTAATAACAGCAAGTGTTGCTATTTCTCTTTGCATTTTGACAGCAAATTATGGACAGTGATTTCTGCTGAATTTGCCAGTAATAATTGAAGGTTTAATTACCACGGTGTACATAAACTTAAAGAAATGGACTGGTTCATGCTCCCAGTCCTCTTTTCTGTTTATCAACTCCAACTGGTGTGGAAATTGAGGGACTCACTATTTGGCTTTGATGTGAATTTCCTCACACAATATATTGATGGACTCTTAACACCTGTGGAACTGACTGAAATTAGTAAAAATGCTGGAGGGCTAAAGGGAAACTTGAATAATTTTGTGCATTTACTGACCAGTATGTTGATATGGAGCAGATGTTGCAGCAGAGATGTGATCTGGAGTTGCACTGTAATAGGTGGTTTACTGAGTGAAACTGACTGCACTCATGTCATGCGTCGAAGAGTACAATTTAACATTTATTAAGCTGTGTTTATCATAATGAAAGAATATTAAATACCTTTGGCAGCGATAGGCTGTTTAACCATTGAGATGTTCAGCAATTTATTCTGCCTAATTTTTAACATTCTTTTCAGTTTCCAAAGATGCCATCTACGTTTCAGGTTTTTGTTGAAAAAAAAAATCAAAACAAATAGTTTAATGTGCTGCTTTGAACTGCTATCAGTAACCCTCGATGAGTGGCAGCTATTGATTCTTGTGATGACAGGAAATTTGCTCAAAAGGAAATTCAGTTTTTTATCCTCACCTTAAACAAAACAATGAAAAGAGAGAGGAGAAATCCAGCAATACGTTGTTGTGCATAACTGCTCCTGCCTTTTTGAAACTCTACACGTTTTGAAAATAATGAGCAAAGATGATTAACATTTACGTTCATTTTGAATTTCCCAAGACCAGTTCAATGAAACTCATGACTTGGAAAAAAAAAATACATGGCCTTGGTCAGCTAGAATCTAATTATAGTAGCCAGGAACACCCTGCCGTTTGAAAATATACTGTTTGTCTATATAATGTCCACATCTAATATTGTATATTTTAACACATTTGAAGTAGTGTTTGAATTGGAATATTATTTTAAAACATCCAATCTTAGTTAAATAATGCCCCAAAAACATAATTCTAAATGGGGAATCGCTGTCAGGGGCAGCAGTAAATTGTTGTGCACAGCTGCTCCTGCCTTTTTGAAACTGTACACAGAAGTGCACGTACAAAAGAAGGAGCATATCAAATCCCATTTCTAATGAGCATGGGAGTAGGGGAAGTGGACTGTAGCAACTGCTGAATCCAATTCTCCTGCTAACATGCTGGTTTATTTTGCAAAATGGATTGCATAGTTAAGCATTTAGTCATGCTGAACGTTCGGAAGTGGGAAGAAGATAATTTGTAAGACATCCTGCAAACAGGGAAACACAAATTTTAACAGAAGTTATTTTAATTTATTTTGGGTAAAATTTTATTTTAGTTACCAGTAATTGCAGTTTTATTTATAACCTGCAGGCACAACGACTGTCGATGCTGGAATTTGGAGAAAATAAGTAGGCCAAGCTGCATCTGTGAGGGCAAGGGGATGGTTAACATTTCAAGATGAGACCCGGCAGGGGGGGGGGGGGGGGGTGTGTCTCTCTCTCCAAATGGTAGGCAGAGGAGTCCACAAAAATGTTGCCCACAGAAAGATGGTAAGCTTTCAGGCAAACTGAATTGCCCCTTTATTTTAATGGAATACAAGTGGTAATTCTGAGATTTGTAGCAATTACATAATTATTTCATTAATCTCTCAGGCCTGATCAGATATACTGAGGATGCTGTGGGAAGCTAGAAAATAAATTGTGGGATTTCTGGCTGAGATATATCAATCATTGTTAGACATGGGTGAGTTATTGGATGATAGGAGGATGGCCAATGTTGTGCCTCTATTTAAGAAGGCCTGCAAGGAAAACCCTGGGAACTATAGACCAGTGAGCCTAAAAATCTGTGGTAGGTAAGTTACTGGAGAAGATTCTGAAGGATAATAAATGCATGCATTTGGATAAATGGGCTGATTGGGGATATTCAGCATGTTTTGCACTTGGGAGATCATATCTTACGAATTTGTGTTTTTTGAAGATGTAAGGAAAAAGGATGATGAGGGCAAGGCCATAGACATCTGTTCAGGAAGGCCTTTGATAAGGTTCTGCATGGTAGGATGCTCTGGAAGGTTACATCACATGAGATCCAGATAAAGCTAGCACATTGGAGACATAATTGGTTTCATGGAAGGAAGCAGAGTGTGATGGCAAAAATGTGGTATTTGGACTGGAAGCCTAGACAAATGGTGTGCATTATGGATTGGTGCTAAGCCCATTGCTATTTGTGTTTTACATCAACAATTTGCATGAAAATGTACAATGCATGATTATTAATTTTGCAGATTACTAAATTGGATGGAATCGTTGATAGTGAAGATGGTTATCAAAAATTACAGCAGGCTCATGATCAGCTGGGCAAACGGGCTGAGGAATGGCTAATGGAGTTTAATGCACACAAGTGTGAGGTGTTGGATTTTAGGAAGTCAAACCAGGGCCTTCGAAGTGAATGGTAGGGTCCTGGGGTGTGTTATAGTGCAGAGCCATCCAGGAGTACAGGTACACAGTTCCCTGAAAGTGGCGTATATAGATAGATAAGGTGGTCAAGACGGCTTTTGGTACATTTACCTTAATTATTCACGATATGGTGGATAGAAGTTGAGATTATTGCCATAGAGGGAGTACAGAGAAGGTTCGCCAGACTGGTTCCTGCGATGGCAGGACTTCCATATGAAGATAGACTGGATAGACTCGGCTTGTACTCGCTGGAATTTAGGAGATTGAGGGGGGATCTTATAGAGGCTTACACAATTCTTAAGGGGTTGAACAGGCTAGATGCAGGAAGATTGTTCCCGATGTTGGGGAACTCCAGAACAAAGGGTCACGGTTTAAGGATAAGGGGGAAGTCTTTTAGGACCGAGATGAGAAGATCTTTTTTCACACACAGAGTGGTGAGTCTGTGGAATTCTCTGCCACAGAAGGTAGTTGAGGCCAGTTCATTGGCTATATTTAAGAGGGAGCTAGATGTGGCCCTTGTGGCTAAAGGGATCAGTGGGTATGGAGAGAAGGCAGGTACAGGATACTGAGTTGGATGATCAGCCATGATCATATTGAATGGTGGTGCAGGCTCGAAGGCCTACTCCTGCACCTATTTTCTATGGATCTATGAGATGTTATGTTACAGTTGTACATTGGTGAGGCCACATTTGGAGTACTGTGTTCAGTTTTGGTACAGGAAGAATATCATTAAGCTGGAGTGCATAGAAGATTTGAGGGGATGCCCTCAAACAAGAGGGCATGACATGAGAATTAAGGGACAGAAGTTTGGGGGTAGCATGAGGGGGAACTTCTTTACTCAGAGAGTGGTGGCTGTGTGGAATGATCTTCCTGCAGAATTGGTGGAGGCAGGATCGATTTTAACATTTAAAAGTAAAGTGGATGGGTATATGGACGGGAAGGGAATGGAGGGGTATGGTCTGAGAGCAGGTAGATGGGACTAGGGGAAAATAAATGTTCGGCACGGACTGGAAGGGCCGAGAAGGCTGGTTTCCGTGCTGTAATTGTTATATGGTTTTATATGGTTGCCAGGCCTCGAGGGGCTGAGTTGTCGGGAGAGGTTGGGTAGGATAGGACTTTATTCAAAAATAAGAGGATTTATTGTGAGACGGGCAAGATTTAATACAAATCTGAGGGGCAATTTATACACTTCGAGGGTGGTGTTACATGAAATGAGCTGCCAGAGGAGATGGTTGAGGTAGATACTATAACAGCATTTAAAAGTCACTTGGACAGGTGCATGGACAGGAAAGGATTAGAGGGATATTGGTCAAATGTGGGGAAAATGGGACTAGTTTAGATCGGGCATCGTGATCGGCATGGCCAAGTGAGAATGAAGGGCTTGTTTCCATGCTGTATGACTCTTTGGCTTTAATGATCAAGTGTGTCATTGAGTGGTTAGATGTAGACCAATTTCCTTCAATATTATAATTAGCTACAATTTATTGTAGTCTAGTGCTGTGTATTTGTTATTAATCCCAAAGTCAGCATCTCTAAAATAAATTGTCTTGTATCTTTTCAGATATAAATGCTACTTTTACTAGAGGTGTTTAGACACAAATAGGCAAGGTATGACAGGATATAGACCTATACAAACAAGTGTGATGTGTGTAGATTGTCAAAAATTATGACACGGACATAGTGGGCTGAATAATCAATTTCTGTGCAGTATGCTTCTCATACCATCAGTACTTATTGGCTGTAAGGGGCTTTGGAATATTCTGAGATCAATGGAACTGAATAACTATATTTTCCTATTATGGGGTATGTCTATTGTCAACATTACCTATCCTCAATTGGTGATGTAAAGTCCCACTTTGAATTCTGCAATCCATTTTGTCACGATAATTGAAGTTGGGATGTCTATCCAGACTCTAAGCTCATCCACCTTTCTTACAATAGGAGCATTGTAAGAAAGATGGATGAGCTTAGAGTCTGGATAGACACCTGGAAGTATGATGTTGTGGCGATCAGTGAAACATGGTTGCAGGAGGGCTGTGATTGGAAACTAAATATTCCAGGATTTCGTTGCTTCAGGTGTGATAGAATTGGAGGGGCAAGAGGTGGAGGTGTTCCATTGCTAGTCAGGGAAGATATTACAGCAGTGCTTTGGCAGGATAGATTGGAGGGCTCATCTAGGGAGGCTATTTGGGTGGAACTGAGAAGTGGGAAAGGTGGAGCAACACTTATAGGGGTATATTATAGACCGCCAAATGGGGAACGAGAATTGGAAGAGCAAATATGTAAGGAGATAGCAGATATTAGTAGTAAGCACAAGGTAGTGATTGTGGGAGATTTCAACTTTCCATACATAGACTGGGAAACACATTCTGTAAATGTGCTGGATGGTTTGGAGTTTGTAAAATGTGTGCAGGATAGTTTTTTGCAGCAATACATAGAGGTGCCTACTAGAGGAGGGGCAGTGCTGGACCTGCTGTTAGGAAATGAGACGGGACAGGTGGCGGAGGTATGCGTTGGGGAGCACTTCGGGTCCAGTGATCACAATACCATTAGTTTCAATATAATTATGGAGAAGGACAGAACTGGGCCTAGGGTTAAGATTTTTGATTGAAGAAAGGCTAACTTTAACGATATACGAGATGATTTAAAAGGAGTGAACTGGGACATTTTGTTTTATGGGAAAGATGTAGAAGAGAAATGGAGGACATATAAAGGGGAAATTTTAAGAGTACAGAATCTTTATGTTCCTGTTCGGTTGAAAGGAACCAGTAAAAATTGGAAAGAGCCCTGGTTTTCAAGGGAAATTGGACATCTTGTTCGGAAAAAGAGGGAGATCTACAATAATTATAGGCAGCATGAAGTAAATGAGGTGCTTGAGGAGTATAAGGAATATAAAAAGAATCTTAAGAAAGAAATTAGAAAAGCTAAAAGAAGATATGAGGTTGCTTTGGCAAGTATGGTGAAAGTAAATCCAAAGGGTTTCTACAGCTATATTAATAGCAAAAGGATAACAAGGGATAAAATTGGTCCATTGGAGAGACCGAGTGGACAGCTATCTGCAGAGCCAAAAGAGATGGGGGAGGTATTGAACAATTTATTTTCTTCGGTATTCACCAAGGAGAAGGATATTGAATTATGTGAGGTAAGGGAAACTAGTAGAGTAGCTATGGACACTATGAGTTTCAAAGTAAAAGAAGTACTGACACTTTTGAAAAATATAAAAGTGGATAAGTCTCTAGGTCCTGACAGGATATTCCCTAGGACATTGAGGGAAGTTAGTGTAGAAATAGCCGGGGCTATGACAGAAATATTTCAAATGTCATTAGAAACGGGAATAGTCCCCGAGGATTGGCGTACTGCGCATGTTGTTCCATTGTTTAAAAAGGGTTCTAAGAGTAAACCTAGCAATTATAGACCGGTTAGTTTGACGTCAGTGGTGGGCAAATTAATGGAAAAGATACTTAGAGATAATATATATAAGCATCTGGATAAACAGGGTCTAATTAGGAACACTCTTATAAATCAGAGCATTGAGTATAGAAGCTGGGATGTAATGTTAAAATTGTACAAGGCATTGGTGAGACCAAATCTGGAGTATGGTGTACAATTTTGGTCGCCGAATTATAGGAAGGATGTCAACAAAATAGAGAGGGTACAGAGGAGATTTACTAGACTGTTGCCTGGGTTTCAACAGCTAAGTTACAGAGATAGGTTGAATAAGTTAGGTCTTTATTCTCTGGAGCGCAGAAGGTTAAGGAGGGACTTGATAGAGGTCTTTAAAATGATGAGAGAGATAGACTGAGTTGATGTGGACAAGCTTTTCCCTTTGAGAATAGGGAAGATTCAAACAAGAGGCCATGACTTTAGAATTAAGGGACAGAAGTTTAGGGGTAACATGAGGGGGAACTTCTTTACTCAGAGAGTGGCAGCGGTGTGGAATGAGCTTCCTGTGGAAGTGGTGGCGGCAGGTTCGTTGGTATCATTTAAAAATAAATTGGATAGGCATATGGATGAGAAGGGTGTGGAGGGTTATGGTATCAGTGCAGGCAGGTGGGACTAAGAGAAAAAAGTTGTTCGGCACGGACTTGAAGGGCCGAGATGGCCTGTTTCCGTGCTGTAATTGTTATATGGTTTATATGGGATCATGTTTGACAGGTTTTATAGTTCGTTCCCTGTTTATATATTTTGAAAAATGATGATTGGAATAACTTTCCTCGATATTTCTTTTTATTTTTAAGCTAAACTAAATATGTTTACTTTGAACCTCATTCATCGATATGTGTATGTTCAATATTTCCTCCTGTCGTAGACCGACTAGAACTTAAAAGTAAAACTAGACACAAAGACTTCAGTCTGAAGAGGGGTCCCGACCCGAAACATCACTCATCCCTTTCCTTCAGAGATGCTGCCTGACCCACTGTTACGCCAGCACTTTGTGTCTATCTTTGCTTTATTGCCAGCATTTGCAGTTCCTTTCTACACACAGAAACTTAAAGTATCATTTGTGTCCTAATGGATCTCAAGATTGATTTAAACTTCATAATATTGTGTGGGATATGTAGGTATAATCTATTGGCTACAGTTCAAGATAAGCCCTTTATCCAAACCAAATCTCGAGCTACAATGCATATTTGTAAATTTTCATGTGACAGTACTTAAGGCATGTAGCAGTGAAAACTGGTGATCAGAATCTGGATGGTGAGGCCTGATATTGTAAAACCAGTGTGAAGATACATTGTAGAAATGTTACTCTTCCCCTCTTTGGACTTTTTTTTAAGAAAATATCCTCCTTGAGTCTAAAACTCATTTAGCTCCCCCACACTAAAAATAAATTTAGGTCAGTAATGGGAAGGGAGGGAGAAAATGTAATTAAATTTGAATTCATTTGTTCCATTGATAACGTTTGGTGTTTTATTCATTACCTTAAGTAATATTTGGTATAGCATGAACAAATATCAAATATCAGACATCGATAAATAGTGTTTGAAAAAAACCCCAACAAATTGTGCCAAGTCTATTTTTTATTAGGCAAATGCACCGGCGTATACAATTGTGTACAAACTGCGCACACCTAACATGCTTCTGACTGTTCCATTAATACTCATAAAAAGGACACATGCTTTTTTTTTGTTTACAGTAGATATTATCAAATCTCAAACCATTTTGTGTCTCAAGCCATCTGATGTGCTTGAATCGTGTGGAAAGATTTCATCCTTTTGTTATAGACAAAAAATATATTTTATAATATTTGGTAAGTACACTGAACTGTACAGCACAGGAACAGGCTCTTTGGCCCATAATGTAGATGGTTTGAGTGATGTCTGGGCTATATCCACAACACTCTGCAATTTCTTGTGGTCTTGGAACTTATTCCCAAACTAGGTTATGATGTATTCCAATAAGATTCAGATTCAATTTAATTTTAATTGTCATTGTCAGTGTACAGTACAGAGACAACAAAATGCAATAAGATGATTTCTACGATGAATCTGTCAAAGTTGGTGACAGTTGTTTGGCACAAGACGAACATCCTAAGCCATCTAAGGAAGTAGAAGCATTGGTGTGCTTTCTTGTTATTCAGTATGGTGCACAAAACAGAATAGCTTTTAATAGGGTGGGAGAATGGATAATGATGATGTTCAAAAGGTCCAGGGTGTACTTGTGTGCAAATCACTGCTAGCTAACAAGGCAAGTATGTTGGCTTTAATTGTGAGAGAATTTGAATACAGGAATCCTGATGCAATTTCTAGAAGATCTGGGTGAGATCACATTTGGAATAATAGAGTCAAACAGCACGGAAATGAGCTCTTTGCCGCAGCATGTCTATGCTGACCAAGATGCCCCATCTATGCTTGGCCCACCTTGTGGTTGGCCCATATCCCTCTAAACCTTTCACATCCATGTACCTGTTCAAAAGTCTTTAACATTTTTGTCATCGTACATGCCTCAACTGGCTCCTAGAAACATAGAAAAATAGGTGCAGGAGTAGGCCATTCGGCCCTTCAAGCCTGCACCGCCATTCAATGTGATCATGGCTGATCATCCAACTCAGTATCCCGTACCTGCCTTCTCTCCATACCCCCTGATCCCTTTAGCCACAAGTGCCACATCTAACACCCTCTTAAATATAGCCAATGAACTGGCCTCAACTACCTTCTGTGGCAGAGAATTCCACAGACTCACCACTCTCTGTGTAAAGAATGTTTTCCTCATCTCGGTCCTAAAGGAATCCCCCCTTATCCTTAGACTATGACCCCTTGTTCTGGACTCCCCCAACATCGGGAACAATCTTCCAGCATCTAGCTTGTCCAACCCCTTAAGAATTTTGTAAGTTTGTATAAGATCCCCCCTCAATCTTCTAAATTCCAGCAAGTACAAGCTGAGTCTATCCAGTCTTTCCTCATATGAAAGTCCTGATATCCCAGGAATCAGTCTGGTGAATCTTCTCTATACCCCCTCTATGGCAAGAATGTCTTTCCTCAGATTTGGAGACCAAAACTGTACGCAATACTCCAGGTGTGGCCTCACCAAAACCCTGTACAACCTCCCTGCTCTTATACTCAAATCCTTTCGCTATGAATGCTAACATGCCATTTGCTTTCTTCACTGCCTGCTGCACCTGCATGCCTACTTTCAATGACTGGTGTACCATGACACCCAGGTCTCGTTGCATCTCCCCTTTTCCTAATCTGCCACCATTCAGATAATAGTCTACCCTCATGTTTTTGCCACCAACGTGGATAACCTCACATTTATCCACATTATACTGCATCTGCCATGCATTTGCCCATTCACTCAGCCTATCCAAATCACCCTGCAGCCTCCAAGCATCCTCCTCACACCTAACTATACCCCCCAGCTTGGTGTCATCTGCAAATTTGGAGATGTTGCATTGAATTCCCTCGTCCAAATCATTAATATATATTGTAAATAGCTGGGGTCCCAGCACTGAGCCTTGCGGTACCCCACTAGTCACTGCCTGCCATTCTGAAAAGGACCCATTTACTCCTACCTTTTGCTTCCTGTCTGCTAGCCAGTTCTCTATCCACATCAATGCTGAACCCCCAATACCGTGTGCTTTAAGTTTATATGCTAATCTCTTATGCGGGACCTTGGCTAGGATAACCCTCTGCAACGTAGTTCCATATATCCACCACCTGTGTGTAAACAAAGATGTCCCTCAGGTTCCTTTAAATATTTCACCTTGAACTTATGATCTCTGGGTAAAAGATGGTGCATTCACACCATCTACTCCCATCATGATTTTATACACCTTTATAAGATCACTCCTCATGTTCTGTGCTCCAAGGAATAAAGTCTTAGCCTGTCCAACCTTTCCTGATAGCTCAGGCCCTCATGCCCTGGCAATATCCTGGTAATTCTTTTCTGGACTTTTTCCAGCTTAATTACATCTTTCCTGTAGCAGGGTGACCACAGCAGAACACAATGCTCCAAATGCGGCCCTGGTAACATGCTGCTCAACTGTAACGTAACATCCTAACTTCAGTCTGAAGAAGGGTCCCAACCTAAAAAGCCACCTTTCCATGTTCTCCAGCGATGCTGCCTGACGTGCTGATTTACTCCAGCACATTCTGTCTTTTTCCTGTACTCAGTGCCTTGACTGATGATGGCCAATGTAACCAAAGCCGCCCTGACTACTCTATGTACTGTGATGCCACTTTCAGGCAATTAAGTACCTCTGCTCCTAGGTCCCTCTGCTCTACAACACTCCTCTGAGCCGTACCATTCACTATGGAAATCTTGCTCTGGTTTGACTTCCAAAATGCAACTCATCAGTTTTCTGCATTAAACTCCATTAGCCATTCATTCGCCCACTTGCCCAGCTGATCAAGATCCTTTTGTAATTTTTGATACCAGGGGATGATGAACTTGGGACAATGAAGAGGAGAAATTTCATCAATTGACAACCACTACATTGACAAATAAACCTGCCGTGCTCAAATTGAAACGGTGTAGATTTTAATTAGCATGGTAGACAATTTGAATCTTTGAAGACCTGTGGAAAATAAGTCCTTGAATTTGTTCAAAGCTGAGATCAATGTTTTTTTAATATTAATGGAATCAGGCTGGCGCTATTGAAGGCAAAGAGTTGGATTTGTGATGATAAAAACATCTGTAAAAACTACAGATGGTCAATATGTTTATTCACTATGTAGGAAGCAATGATCAGCTTGCGTTTTCTCTTTATTTCCCTGATCTACTCTCATTTTATCTTGTTAATCAATCTCAATTGGAGCGAGGTCTGGATATTGCAAGGCCTCAGAATTTAGTGAACAATTGGTGTATTTCATGATCTTGATTGTCATCCAGTTATCAGTGTGTGAAGAAAGCTTTCATAGTTTTTGGGCTAATGTCTGATGGTTTATAGATGCGTCAGTCCCTTCAATTGACACGTGCAATCATACGGTGGAATATGAGATGCAGTTCCTCCAGTTTGTGTGTGCCCTGACTCTGGCAACGGAGAAGGCCCAAGACAGAAAGGCCGGTATGGGAATGGCCCAGGACAGAAAGATTAGCATTCCTGTTCCTAATCCCATTCAGATTTGCATACCGACTCTCCCCTCTGAAGAAGGGTCTCGACCTGAAATGTCGCCTATCTCCTTCGCTCCTTAGATGCTGCTGCACCCGCTGTTTCTCCAGCCTTTTGTGTACCCTCGATTCTCCAGCATCTGCAGTTCCTTCTTTAACACTCCCCTCTTCCAGCTTCCTCTCCACTACTACAATCAGTCTGAAGAAAGGTCCTGACCCGATTCATTGTCTATCCATGTCATCCAGATACACTGCCTGGTGCAATGAGCTACTCTAACACTTTGGGTTTTATTATTTGCAAACATTATTGAACTCCTCTCTGCCTTATGCTGTTGCATATTGTAAACTGTATGTGAGATGTAACGTGGTGTATTGTACTGAATTTTGCTGGAGGGTTGCTGGTGTCAACCTTTGAAACCAATAGAAGCCTCAGACTTTCATTCACTCATCATAAAGCAAGAATGTCCCACCACTACATTGACAAATAAACCTGCTGTGCTCAAATTGAAACTCTAGATTTTAATTAGAAAGAATACTTAAAGGCCAAGTGGAAGGTACATTACTTTTGAATTAGTTCATTTTAATGTTTGCAATCTTTACCATTATTTGAAAATAATTATTAGGATTTCAATTCTGATAACTTATAAATGTCTCTGAATGATGTGGGCATTAAAAACTTTTAAAATTGTGATCAATTTCTTGGCTAGAAAAGCCCCTCCCCAGTTTTGCCATTGAAATGGTCCTTGAACCACCAGCTTACATCTCCCGAATATCTGCAACATACTGTAAAGTATGATTTAAACAGACTAATAATATCTGAATTGATCACCGTTTCGTGCACACCATGGAGATGCTGCCTGTCCCGCTGAGTTACTCCAGCATTTTGTGTCTACCTTCAATTAAATCAGCATCTGTAGTTCTTTTCTACACATGATGTTTTGATTGGTATAATTAATTGGTATAATTGGTACAATTGGTATAATTGTTTATATCACAAATTCTGTGTCACAAGAACTCCAAACTTCAATGCATTATTTAATGATTGTTAATTTTAGATTGTATATTCAATTATTAGACTTCCAGTAAATCACATGTATTTACTTTTCTTTCCCCCACCCCTGATTTTTGCTTTTTGTTGCAGTGGCTTTGGGTCGCAATCAGCCTCTGAAAAAAGAGAAACCAAAATGGAAAAGTGATTATCCAATGACAGATGGACAGTTGCGTAGTAAGAGAGATGAATTTTGGGATACAGCACCTGCTTTTGAAGGTCGGAAGGAGATTTGGGATGCCCTCAAGGCTGCAGCACATGCTTTTGAAAGTAATGATCATGAACTCGCTCAGGCAATCATTGATGGTGCAAGTATCACGCTACCACATGGTAGGTTGCTTTGTGTTATCAGAATTACTGCTAAATTTGTATGATCATTGTGCAGGCTGACTAATTAACATGCTTGTCAAATCCTGAAACTTCATAATCCTGAAGTTTACACCCCAGCGGTATGAACATTGACTTCTTTCTCTCTCTTTCCCCTTCCTAGTTCTCCCACTACTTATTGTCTCGGCCTACGTTCTATATTTGTCCCGCCCCCTCCCCTGACATCAGTCTGAAGAAGGGTATCAACCCGAAATGTCGCCCATTCCTTCTCTCCATAGATGCTGAGTTACTCCAGCATTTTGTGTCTGCCCTGAAGCTTCATATGTCATTTCTTATATGGTTAAAAAGTGCATGAGTATTAATTGTGTGGTTCAAATGGTACTTCAATGTTAGTAATGTTTTTTCAGTAAAGGAATAGCAATTTCTGGCAAGGAGGTGCTCATTTGGATAATTATGGCCCTGCGTGCAAAGAAAGAGGTAAATTGCAAATGCTATTTCCTAGCTCTTCAGCCCAAAGCCTGAACATTGCAGTTCTTCAAATGGTCATCCAAGTAACAACGTATATGTGATGAGGATTTCAAATGCACTTCCTTCAACAATACACTGTTACCTGGGAAGGAGATTGGTGTGGAGATTTGATGGTTGGTGGGAGAACCAGAAGCACAAGAGCAAGGGAGTTTATCAGGGCAGTTAAACTTGAAATATCCCCCTCTTCCCAGCATCCTGGAGAACTGCAGGGAAAGGGACAATATTAGTTTATGATGCTTTATTTTAATTAATACATTATTTCATGGACTGGCAAACTCCACTAAGATAACAGATCATGTAATTTGCTATAACGATCACTGTTCTGCATTGACATTTCATAATGTGAAATTACAAAAGTCTTGATGATGGTAAAATCTTACAACTCAGTACGAATATCCTTTCTAAAAAAACTGACACTAGATCAGGGAATTTAATGGTCTTAAGTACACAGGCCTTAACAATTCTCCCTTTTTTTGGAAGACACGCTTAAAAATTCAGCAACCAAAAAAAAAAGGATTATTCTCAGTAATTCTGCTTTAGCAATTGCTGTTCTGTTCTCGGTCACTTTATCCTGTTCCAAAATTCTTGGAATTGTAATATAGACTTGTCATTTACAAAAATAATGACGTCAGGAAAGGATCAGTAGTGACCAGCGGGAATATAAACCGGCCAGTCCTGCTGCTTTCATTAATATATGAGGGTGGGGTAACGAGTATCTATAACCCATCCTGTTGGAATTTTGGACACAACATGATGATTCTTTGGAACTTCTCAGACATATACAAAGCCAGCAGCACATCTGTTTCTCAAGCAAGTCACATTCAGTAAATTTTACTGGGTTGAACAAAGAATGTTTAGAAACTGCAGATGCTGGTTTAAATCGAAGATAGACACAAAATGCTGGAGTAACTCAGCGGGACAGGCGGCATCTCTGGACAGAAGGAATGGGTGATGTTTTGGGTCAAGACCGTTCTTTAGTCTGAAGAATGGTCGACCCGAAACGTCACCCATTCCTTCTGTCCAGAGTTGCTGCCTGTCCTGCTGAATTACTCCAGCATTTTGTGTCTAGTTCTTTCCTACAAACAATGTTTAAAAACAAATTGATTAAAACATTTCATCCATCGAATGTGTCCAAAGACAGGCCGCTCGATTTGTTACAAACACCTACGAGAGAGAAGCGAGTGTCACCAAACTTCTAAATTCTCTGGGGTGGAACCCTCTCCAAGACGGACGTGAAGCTCACCGTTTGACCTGTTTTTACGAAATGGTAAATGGTCAGCTAGACATAGATCACAAGAACTACACCAACCCCAAACCAATTAGGAGCAGATGTGGGCATTCGATACAATTTGTGGTCCCAGCCACAAAGACAGATGTGTACATCAATTTGTTCTTCCCACGCACTATTAAAGCATGGAATAATCTCCACGAAGCCACGGTTGCCCAGCCAGATGCAACTAAATTTAAAGTGGCACTTTCTTCCCAATAACCCTCTCTGGCTTAACCCTTCCCTTCACCACCTCCAGTTTAAATTCCAGTTGGAATATTTTGGAGGACCAAGTAACCAAGAACCAAGAACCAAGAAGAACATTAAAATACCTGTTATCTAGAGTTGTACAATGTGTAGATCATTTTGTGATACCCAAGATACTGAAGATTAAATGTCAGATAGAGCCTGCAGTCTTTGGGAAGCATGGATCAAACTCTGGTCATGATTAATTATTTTATTGTTTTGGTAGGTTGAGATGAATGGAGGTAGGAGCCTCGTGCATTACAGCCACAGGCACGCATATCTGGAATGAAAACCTTATTTTTCTGCTGTTCATTATGTGTAATATTTCTATTGTTAATACAAGACTGGTTCTGAAGTTTCTTGCTTTTATTTTTTGTTCTTAACAAAGCTAATTTGTCTCCATTCTAACTAATTTGTTTCCATTCAGGCTAATGTGTCCAAGGACTTGTCGCCTTTGTAATGGCTATAATCAATTTGAAATTTCATTGCCCCCAGTCCTTATCACTGCTGAATTAAAACTTAAACTTTCTTAAACTTTTCTAACATGTACATATCTTTCAACTCCAGGACAAGGGGTCACAGCTTAAGGATAAGGGGGAAATCCTTTAGGACCGAGATGAGAAGGAATTTTTTCACACAGAGTGGTGGGTCTCTGGAACTCTCTGCCACAGAGGGTAGTTGAGGCCAGTTCATTGGCTATATTTAAGAGGGAGTTACATGTGGCCCTTGTGGCTAAGGGGATCAGAGGGTATGGAGAGAAGGCAGGTACGGGATACTGAGTTGGATGATCAGCCATGATCATATTGAATGGCGGTGCAGGCTCAAAGGGCCGAATGGCCTACTCCTGCACCTAATTTCTATGTTTCTAACTTAAAGTAACTTCTCAAAAATTATATTTTGTGTTCAGATTTCCTGTCCTTGTTTGTAAGATATCTTGGGTATTATGCCAATCATGGTGTAAAATGACAAGAAACAAGATAAAATACTGCATTAAATGTTTTAGTTGATACCCTAGTGAGTCCTAGCTTATTTTAATTTTTACATTTTGGAATATTCAACAATTTTGTTGACATTGGGTTTCAATTATTTTTGTTTAGGTTCATTGATATAGTTTGTATTTTTTTGAATGAGCAGCATTGAATGGTTAGCAGACTAGCTAAACATAAATGTATTGTGTAAAATGCTACTGCTTACTTATTAGCATACAAAGCTACAGCTGTGACTGATGAACTCAAGAAGCAGACTCTGTTTCAGGTGAAAACGTGAATTTGGTCTACAGGAGTTGTGTTGGCTTGTTTACCAAAACAGTATAAATGAAACTTCCAGACTAAATATGTGTCTCAATAAACTGTTTATTCTTTCTGCCTCGTGTGCAATCCTGCTCTGCATAAATGATATATATTCTCTATTTATTCTTGTAATATACAAAATAGCATTTGGTTGGTTGGTTGATCTGATTTTACTCTTGTAGCCAGAGTAGTAGATTCTATCCCCAATAACAGGTCATTTTGCTGTCTGTTCTGTGGTCCGACATTTCATTCTGTGATGACATGGTACACAATTATGTTGAAGTCATATTGGTTTCCATTGCACTACAGTTAATAAAATGTCTTGTTTTTTTCTTTGACTCTAACGTGGGCAATCGAGGAGCAGCATTGTTCACTTTACATTGCCTTTTAAAAATGTCACCAAGACCTTTATCTCCATCAATTAACAGGCACTATGGAGCATCCTTACCAAACTTACTTGTTCCCTCCATTGCTTCATGTGCACAGTCATTTTTTCCGCTGATCTAGCTGATGTCTGCTGTGCTTACTATTTCTTTGCATTCCCATAGATTTCTCTCTTCTATACCAAAACACATCTCGACAAACTCCAAGGTAGACATTGGAATGTTTGTCATCCTGATAGTGTGTTAAATGTCAACAGCGAAGATTCCTAATCAAGATGGGCATTCCATTGTACATTTCTGCCCTCTAATTTGTTGAAAAGTTCAGCTTTTTACGCATTGGGGTTGGTTGTAGGCCCTTTTCATTATTGATCTGGGGATTTTGTTTTTCAACATATCCTTAGCCATTCATTCGATTCCTTCACCAATTCAGTGATATTACACCGTTCTGCTGCGTCACTTGATGTTCTTTTTCAAAGGTCACCCACTCTGGAATCAGTTCTATCGGTTTTATTGGCTTAAATTGTGAATCAATGCAAGTGTGTTCAAACTCTTGAAAACATCCAACCATTTCATCAAAACATTATTTCTGACATTATTTGGTTTGTCTGATCTGCTTCATATAA
The DNA here is from genome assembly GCA_963514005.1 of Raja brachyura. The sequence continues at coordinate 30,099,048 of OY740791.1, read as the reverse complement.
GAGAACGCTTATCAATTGGCATGTTGCTTGCAATTTGTGGTGTTGTTTATCTCATAGTTTGCTGAAAACAACTGTGGTTCACAGACTCTCTGATCCTACTATTTCAAAAATGTAGAATGTGCAATTAACTTTTTGTTTATTTCCCTCTGATTTGGATCATTCTGAGTGGTGGCATTTTGCTTTCTCCTTTTGCCATCAGTATAACATTTTGTTTCAAGATTTTTGTTGGGATGCTTATCTTTGGAAATTTTTAGAGACTTTTTTTGTGTACAAACTGTGGTGTCATATTACTTTGCACTTAAGTATCTTTAGGATTATGCCTGCAAATTAGTTTTGATTACTGATCTTGATGGCAATGTGATTTTTTTTTCCATCTAGTTTTCTATTCCTTAATCTTGTGTTCAGATTTATTGCATCCTCTATGCAATGGATATTCTTTTGATCATTTTATATTATTTATTACCCTCTTTCTCCTCCATTTCCCCTATTTTCGCTTTTCCCTTGCATATAATTTCCCAATGGGTGAGTCATTTTTGTTTCTATTGTGAGAGTGCACTGACTGTTCCCTTTTGCAAGACTAATCCAGAAATTAGTTGATTATTGAGCATTTTCATTTGCTTGATTGTATTCATTTCTACCCTATGTTATAGCTTGTACAGAGCGTTCTGCCATAACGTGATAGTTGCATTCCTAAGAAACCTCGTGTTATAAAAAATCACATCATAAAGACAATTGGGGAAAGGGGCAAGAGAGTTTCAGACTCACAATAACAAAGTTATCTTTCCTTTAGGAAAGATACGGGGCCTCTTAATAGCATTATATTAATTTAAAGGGTTAAAATAACATATTAAAGGCTGAATGGTGCATGTTTAATAGTGTATCATCGCACCAGTGTTAATAGATTTGAGTGCTCGTCAGTTTCAATGGCAGTATGCGGTTATAGCAACAGCTGAGTTCTTAAGAGACAGTTATGTCTCTTACTGCTGGGAGGTTTCATAAAAACAATTTTTTACATCTACATTGTTTAAATTCAAGGCAACATTTTTTTCTGCTTGCCGATTTCCAAAGTATCCTTTAATTGGTTTTCTAGTTTGTGATAGAAATTGTGTTCTAATCAATTTGGTCCTTGCAATGCATATAGAGTTCATCACTCGCATTATATCCATTTTATGGAAATAACATAGAAACATAGAAAAATAGGTGCAGGAGTAGGCCATTTGGCCCTTCGAGCCTGCACCGCCATTCAATATGATCATGGCTGATCATCCAACTCAGTATCCCGTACCTGCCTTCTCTCCATACCCCCTGATCCCTTTAGCCACAAGTGCCACATCTAACGCCCTCTTAAATATAGCCAATGAACTGGCCTCAACTACCTTCTGTGGCAGAGAATTCCAGAGACTCACCACTCTCTGTGTAAAGAATGTTTTACTCATCTCGGTCCTAAAGGAATTCCCCCTTATCCTTAGACTGTGACCCCTTGTTCTGGACTCCCCCAACATCGGGAACAATCTTCCAGCATCTAGCTTGTCCAACCCCCTAAGAATTTTGTAATTTTCTATAAAATCCCCCCTCAATCTTCTAAATTCCAGCGAGTACAAGCCGAGTCTATCCAATCTTTCCTCATATGAAAGTCCTGACAACCCAGGAATCAATCCCAGGAACGTTCCAATCAAACGTCCTGCATTTGAGTATGCAGAGCTCGAATGATTAGGCCCACTAATCTCTCCTCCACTCCCTTCAATCTGCATTTACTGAGTGCCCTAGACAATTGTAAAAAAAATGATCTTTTCACCTGTTTTTTCTTTTGCCTCGGGCTTTGGAATTAGTATCATGGATAACGATTTCAGAGCTTGAGTGTACACTGAAGTTTTTGAGGATAGCATTGTGACTTGTACCTTCTGTTTAACCTATTTAGTGTCATAGAATTATACAAGAAGGGAACAGACCTTTCAGCATCCCAAGTTATTCATGCCAGCTAAGATGTATATGTGTATTGAAGTTAGTCCCATTGCCTGCATTTGCCCCATATCCTTCCAAACCTCATCTATCTATGCACTTGTCAAAATATCTTGTAAACATTATTATTATATCTGTCTCCACAGTTTCCTCTGACTGCTCATTCCAGATACCCACCAACTTCCTTGTGTATAAAATTGCCCCTTGGGTTCTTTTTTAATCTTTCCCTTTCATCTTAAAATTATGCTTTCTAGTTGTTTACTCCTTTACTCCGGGGGGGGGAAGGGGGTTGTAATGTTATAACCTCCTAGGCTCCAGGGAAAAACGTCCGAGCCTCTTCATACAAGTCAAGCCCTCCAGCCCAGTATGATCCTTGTGTACCTTTTCTGCACCCTTTCGAAACTTCCTATAGCTGGTGAAAAGAACTCTGCTCAATATTCCAAGTATGGTCTCACCGAAAACTTTCTGCATGATATCCCAACTTGTCCTAACCGATGAAAGCAAGCATGGCTCTTTTACTCATCTTTTCAAAGGATCTAATCCGTTCTACATTCCTCGTGCCTTTCAGAAAAATACTAAATATTGGAATACATTTAAGTTTAGATTTTCCTAATTCTTCTACCACAGCATTGATTTCTTGGCCGATAAAAGCATGAAATGTTGCAGAGATCATCTTTTTTTCCCTCGTATTCACATAATCACATCATCTAACATTTATTTTCAATTTCTTCGTTCAGACTTTAAATCAGTAGCGAATTTCCCCCACTGATTTAACCACTGCCACCGTGTTACATCTCTTTATTGTTTCCCAGGCTACAGTATGTTAATTGCACCAGACTGAAATCTGTGGCTCAGCAACTTATTATTTTAGCTTTTATGTGCTATGCAGTTGGATACATTGTGTTCTCTACATTCAGAATATTGCACATCATTATATGACGCAGTACAACAAGAACAGTAGTTAATCTCAAAATGGATAATAATAACATTTTTCATAAAGTTTAGTTAAAACAAACTTCTTACTAAAGAAGTTTTCACTGTGGACAGAAATACAAATGATAAATCCTTATGTTTAAAAGTATAGAATAAAGAGATTCAGTGGACCCTTGATGAGGGCTAAAATGCAAAAGTTCAGACCTCATTGAAGGCACTTGTTTAAATATTAGTGGAAAGAGATTTTAGTAAAAATAGATGATTTACAATTTTTTAAAGAATACTTTTAATGCTTTTAAGGTATTATGGGTGGTATAATAGAAAACATGTTTATTTTAGAAATAAATATTTAAAAATATCCACCCATCCATGGATAATGTATTTAAATATCACATTTTTAAATACCTGCCATTTTTTGTCATTTATTACTTTGAGATTCTGTTAATTGAATTCAAATATATGTTAGGCAGTATTAGTATGCCCATGTGATAAAGAACCAGCTAAATTTTAATATCCCCTGAGAATGCCTTTATTGACACGAATACTTTATTGGCATGGGTGATTGCATTATTCTGGGGACCATTACAATTGATATGGAGTCTGGCTTCTGATGCAGTGTTTTTAAGCTGGGGCAAAAGACTATTGGGGGAAATTATTGGTGTTTTATATTGTCTGATCGTTTGCATTTGTTTACATTTGGAGGAATTGCACACAATTACAGTACAGCCTGATGAATTTTCAGCGACTGACGTCAGTTGGACAGAAGAGTTGAGTGGAGCTGGTGTAAATTTGTGGGATGTGAAATAAATTAAGATCACAAATTGCAAATCTTTGTGATTCAAATTGGTGATGTGTCATTTTAAAAATCGAACTTCAAAATTACATAAACTGATTTTTTTTTTTGTCAGATTTTCTGGTAAAAGTAATACTTGTTTATTCCCTTCGTTCAAATGCAATCAGTATTTTATTCACCAAAGGGTGCGTGTAATGCTGGTGTTGTGGTTGGGGAGCAGCTCGGAACCAGAACTGCAAATGTTTTTCCTCTGCTTTATTGAATCCATCTCAGTGCAGGCAGATGTTCAAATATTTTGCTGCAACCTCTCCTAGTACCAAATTATATTGTACTTTATATCATTTTAGATACACCAATAATATATGAGCGGCGATTGGCAGCCTATAGATGTGGTCAAGACCATTTTTAGCAAAGTTTGGCAACCAGGCAACTATCTAGAATCTCCAAAGGACCTGTTTATAAGTTTGAGACTCTCATGATATTTATGTTTCATTACTGCCAATTACCATAACTTTAAATTGTATGCTGTTCTTATTGCTTGGTCCAATCATATAAATCGTGGTTATCTGCCATGCCGTAAATTTCACAGCTATTTACAGTCTATTTGTCTATTTTTTTTCCCTTAATCTTGATCTCATCAGTGCATCATGACTTTTGATAGGTCTCTCAGGGGACATTTTGACCAACAAAAAGAATCACAAGCAATTAATAGGCATGTGCGACAGAAGGCAAATTGTAGTGATTAAGGAAAATAAAACGAGGAAGGGGACTGAGCAAGTGTCTGGAGTATTGGCTGGAAGAAATTGTTATGTGAGTTAATTACCGTATTTCCCGGCAATGAAGACGCTATTTTTTTACCCTAAAATAAGGCCCGAAGCTTTATCTGCGTCATGGAGGTAGATTGTAAGCCAAGAAAGACTTGGCTACCGCGCAGTACAGCAACATCGCTCTTGAGTCTATCTCTCTGCTGGCAGCTGATTTAAAAGGACAGCACCGCTGCGGGGGGGAGGGGGAGAAGGAGAGTTCCTTTCACAGCATGTGGGGAGTCTGGCCTGGGTCAGCACAAAGTAGCAAACTTAGCTGAGCCGCCAGGAGTAAAATTGTGGGGAGTTCAGAGTGTTGAGAAGGAAGGGGGTGGGTATCATGCCAGCAACTCACTCAGCAGCTCGGGTGGCTGTGAGCAGCCGGCAGGACCGGACAGCGGCACCGGCCGCTACCTCAGCGCCTTCTGCTGGCCCGCCAGCCAGCCAACCACGGTGTCCTATGGCACAGGCGCAACCGGTGGAGGTGGTGGTTGGCGGGGAGTTACTGGGGGTTCGTCTTCGATGCAGGTGCGTCTTCATTGCCGGGAAATACGGTATATAAATCAATTGACTTGTTTGTGAAGGAATGGCCTTTTAATTAGCACATCAGTTATGTTGTATTTGTGTGGAAAACATTACAAAATTGTCACAGTGCTGGAATGGGTTGGAGAACATGGATTGGTGTTGCTTTGAGTCAGGGCCCTTCCTCAGATTGATTGTGTGGGGAAGGGGGGGAGCAAAGCAGGAAGAGAGGAGAGGTAGGATAAAGATTGATTAGTAATAGGTTGATACAGATAGGTGGTCTTTGGTCGACAGCTGGTGCACAAAAGCCGGAGATGAAAAGACAGAAAGGTGTGAGACAAAAGGAGTGAAGAGCTGTGATTTGTGAAGCTAGAGGAAGGAATGTAGGTGGATGTGGAGGGGGCGAGGGGGGAAAGTGGTGTGACTTCAGGGGGGAGGAGAAGGGGGAGGTCTTCCTCGAGTTTGTGTTACAAAATTGTTTGTATTCAATGTATCTTGGCTCTGTCCAAATACATTGATGGGGCCAGTTTAATTCATATTGATCATAATATGGTGGTTTTGATACAACTAAATGGCTTACTAGGCCATTTCAGAGAGCATTTGAGTCGACTACACTGCTGCTTGGCCTGGTATTGCATGAAATCACATTGATCTGTTTTCATGTGTTGTAATGTTGAAACAATTCTTATGAACCTTCATTTTTAAGGTATACCTTCTGCTATACCCAATCTTTACATCCGTACGTCACACCAAGTATTAAAGTAATGTCTTCTGCTGCACCCAACTTGTATTTCTATTCCTCACACTAAATATACTTGTTTCAATAGTGGTGACTGCCAAATTGGTTATTTTTATATAAGACAATTTTGCTTTGCTCTTCGACTGAGAATGGGAGCAAAGACATGCAAAAAATGAACTTTGGAATAACTCAACGGATCAGGCATCATTTGTGGAGGGAATGGACAGACAATGTTTCGGGTCAGGACCTGCTTTTAGACTGAAACGCATCCCCTCTACAGATGCTGTCTGACCTGCTAAGTTCCTCTAGCTATTTGGGTTTTTTTGCACAAGATTTCAGCATCTGCAGTTTCCTGTGAGGCCAAAATCTACCTTTTTCTCTTGTACTTTTTCAACTGGGAGTAGGAAATATTTCATCCTGTTTATTTTGGACCAGCTAATCACAATAGTTGAAAAACAAACAAAACAGAAAAATGCTAGACATGATCAGCAGATCAGGCAGTCTCTGTCGAACGATAAATGCAATTAATGTTTAAGATTGACGATCCATCATCAGAATGATATGACAATCCTAGGTTCAAAGATGTGGTGTACGTTGTTCACAAAGGGCAGTATAATTGACAGAAAGAAATATTCTATTGAAGAAAGGACTCCCAAGTTCTGAGGTGCACAGTGACCGTGTTATTAATTTTAATTGGTCTTCCAACTGAAAGGAAAACAAAATATCTAGTTCAGAGCAGGTCTGTCATAAATAGTCGTCTTCGGTATGATTGATTTTGAAAAGTACTTCAAATTATCCACAAGCACCTTTGTACCACATTGTGTTTTACAAAGTTCAAGCAAGCCATTTATATTATTTGAAACAGTTAAGAAAAGTAGGCTATTAAAATAAGCAAAGAAGACATTTGCAGAGGCTCCAGACATCATTTTTCAATCTCCCCTGGTTTTAGAAGTGGTGCTTGGGGCTACTTTTTATTTTTAAAAGTAAGAAAATGCTAAACCGAATAATTATTGGTCAGTAACCTTATCTTCAATAATGGGGATGTTTTTTTATTAGCGGTATTAACTTTGGCAAGTTTTACCCTGATTTGATTAAATTTTTTGAGCTGGGTTAAAAAGGGTCATGTGTTGATTGATGCTGTGCACATAGAATTCAGTAGGACTTTGGACGGGGTCCCACATGAGAGGCTGTTCACAAAAATGAATACGTAACATTCAAAGGAGACTGCCAATTGAAACCAAAATGGGCTCAGTAACAGGTTGACAGATGGTGTTATGACTGAAAGCTGGTTACCACGTGTTTCACAAGACATTGTAATCTGTCACTTGCTTATTGTTCACATTAATGATTTAGACATAAATGTAAGGGGTGCAATTTTGAGGATTGGGGATGACACAAAAATTGGCTGATGTCAATATGGAGGAAGAAAGCTTTTGACTTGGAGAGGACATAGATGAGTAGAAACTGTTAAACAGAATTTAATCGAAAAATGTGTGAAGTTATGCATTTGAGGAAAGGATTATAGAGTAATGAGAAATATGGAATAGAGCAACTTTGAAGGAAATATTTAGAGATCATTAAAGATAGATCAGTAGGTGGTTTAAAGTCATAATGGATCCTATATTACAAAGGCATATAACATATGATACTTGTTAATCCACAGCTTTAGAGACCACAATTGGAGACCAAATTTGCACACAATACTCCAGGTACGGTCTCACCAGGGCCCTGTACACCTGCAGTAGGACCCCTTGCTCCTAAACTCACAAACCCACTCGCAATGAAGGCCAACATAAAATTAACTTTCTTCACTGCCTGCTGTACCTGCATGCTTACTTTTCTTGTCAGCTCCTTTACACTAAAGAAAATAAATCCAGGTTATCCGATCTCTCCTCACAACTGAAATGTTGTGAAGGGTCTCGACCCGAAACATCGCCCATTCCATCTATCCAGAGATGCTGCCTGTTCCTCTAAGTTACTCCAGCATTTTGTCTATCTTGAAATGTTCCATCCTGGGGTATTCAGTTTATCTTTCATTACAGAGTCCTGATTGCTAATCATGTTGCATGATTTGTGTACATCAAAATACTTCCTGGTCATGTAGTCATAAGAGGAGCTTGCAATTTGCTTTGCATTTTGAAGTTGTTTTGTGATTCTCTCCTTTCTGTAACATGCTTTTATTGTTTTACAGTGTTTATGGTTAATCTGAGCAACAATCGATTAAAAGTTGAGAAGGAAGGACTTTGTTTAATTGGTCTGTTCGATAATAATCCAAATAGTTTTGAGCAATAATTTATATTTACCTATTTGTTGGAAGTGAAAGAGTCAATATTTTTTTCAACAATTTTCTTTTTTGTTGATTATAGCCTTTAACTTTTCAAAATGATGCACTACTTAATTCTGTGTTAAGCGTTTCTAAATCATGGAATCAGAGGCAAGTCTGCTGACTGCTTATAGTGGATTCCATTCAGTAGCATTGCCTGCTTTTTCCACAAAGTATACAACTTATTTTTAAATTCCAATTTTACTTTTGAAAGCCATAATTGAAGCTATCCATTGCACTAAGGCAAATGATTACATTTCATACAACTGTAAAATAAAATGTCCTTGCATCATTTGTGGATCTTTTGCAAATCACTTTTGATCTGTGTCTTGATCATTGCACTGTCCAGGTGGCCTCCATTTTCTCTTTTCAACCTATCAAGATCGTGTTCACTCTCTCTTTCTCTGCTTTGAAAAACAGCCCAACCATGCCATTTTCAGCATTTGTAACAGAAGTCCGTCAGCCCAGAAAACCTTTTTTTCACTGTCTCTAGGGTCGTCACAAATTGAGTTGTGGCAGAATCGATAACTTTAAGAAAAGCTTGCATTTGTGTTCCAAGCTCTCCTTATTTGTACTTTAATAACTTTTCTCTGCCTCCGTTATCAGACTCTTGAACGGACCTGTCATAAGCTTAAGAATATCCTAGACAAGAGTGTTTTATTGTCATATGTCCCAGATCAACAACATTCTTACTTGCAACAGCACAATATTTCAAAAGCATAGAACAGAAAGAAGATCCTGAATATGTGATTCAAGGGTGATCATGTGATTTTTTTTAACTTAAAAAATTTGTGAAATTAAATTGTTGGTTATTTGAATTCTGTAATAAAAATCGAATACTCTACATTACACGTACGGTCGCGACTGTTATAAGGAACAGCTGCAAATAATTAACATAAATTAGATGCCTGCCCATAATATTTTTGATTATCATGTAAATTCTAATGATTTTAGTTTTGAACTATTTTGTTTGATGTATTAAAGTTTACCCCTTCATTAATCACACTACTATTTTCGATCCCTAACATTGGGCATGGGATCCTTGTCTCAAGCTTCAGCTACAACAAAGATTCAAGAGCAAAATAAAGATTAGGCCTTTGCTGTATGTCTTGGGGATATGGAAAATAATTATTGAGCCAGTGCCTCAGGTTTTGAGGGACAGGATCAGAGTGCCAGGGATCAGAGTGAATGTCCCAGAATTCTACTGAAAAATTAAGTGTGGTAAAGAAGTAAGTGAGGATAAAAGATGGTGCTATTGAAGATTTGTGGGTCAGGAAATCGTGGTATTCGCACCTATGCTTAAGAATATGAGAGGAAACAATCCAAAAGAATTGATAGGCTTGGAAACTGAGATGTGTAGGAAAGTACTTGAGGCTTATGCATCTGGGTGAAAGGAGGCTGAGGTGAAGGTGGTTGGTGCAATGCAGAAGGGAGGGGAATAATAATTCAGGTAGTGGTTTGCAGTGGTATAGAAAAATGCGTGATACATTGAGGCTTTGGAAAGGGTGCAGCCTGGATCAGAGAGGATTAGTTATAACGTAAGATTGGACAAACTTGAATTGATTTCACTGTAACATGTTGGGGAGAGATTGGGGGTGAGGGGTGGTGTGGCGCTGGTGGAAGGAGTCACGATAGCGATATTTAAGACAGTCACATGAGCAAGCAGGGAATGGAGGATTTTTTTTTCCTGCAGACATATGGGATTAGTTTAATTTCCCGTTATGGTCAGCATAACTATTGGAGATTGAAGGGCCTGGTCCTGTGCAGCAGTGTTCCATCTTCAAAGATAAGGGGTCTACTTAGCACGTCCCAATCTTTATTGCAGAGAATAGGACATCCAGCTGTAGAAATAAAACCCTGAAGTATTTTCACATAATTCTAGAAATTTGCACGGCTAATCCAAATGGTTATTGACAAATTTCACTGCCGAAAGAATTGAATTTGAATTACATTATTATTATGCTGGAGATAAAAAATGGCATTTTGCAATTGAGTTTCAAGTCGGTGTTTTCTAAAAGGAACTTCACCAATTATTTACATCTGCTTCCCTCATTTAAAGATGAGACTGGAGGTTCAACTAGAATAACTTTTATTCCTTATTTTTAATGCTCATATGCACACAAAAATGAATCTTTCTGCCTATGACAGGAAATGTTTGTCATTTGTGACTGACTGTTTCTTTTTGCTTCCGCTCACAGGAGTCCTTACAGAATGTTATGATGAACTTGGGAATAGGTATCAACTTCCAGTTTACTGCCTTGCACCTCCAATCAATATGATTGAAGAGAAAAGTGACTTGGAGACTCTGGACATCCCAGAACCCTCACCAAACACTGGACAAGAATGTCAGCTGCGGCTGCGGCTCTCCACAGGCAAAGACCTGAAGCTTCTTGTCCGCAGTACAGATACAGTCTATCACATGAAACGACGTTTGCACACAACGGAGGGAGTAGAGCCCTCCAGCCAGAGATGGTTCTTTTCTGGCCGACCACTGACAGACAAAATGAAATTGGAGGAGCTGAAAATCCCCAAGGACTATGTGGTGCAGGTCATCATCAGTCAGCCTTTGCAGACTCCTACCCCTGTGGAAAATTGACTCCTTTTGAATCTTTTTAGACTATTATTCCTTTCTACGCAAGAACATTCACTTAATGTCACCTGCAGTCCCATCCGTGATGAGGACTTCCAGAATGGTGTTCCTATTCCTGCTGTTCTACTTAAGTGTAGAGCACAGCAGTTTATACCAAGAAAGCAACTCAGGAGAGGCTCCAGTTCATTCATATCGTTCCAGGATTTGCTTTTCTTATTAGAAGACTTTGTTGATGCATATCTGACCCAGATAGATTTATTTCGATAAATGGGCTGTATTGTCCAATGAAACAAATCTGACTGCAAATGTGTGGCCACCATTTTATGCATTACATAGCTGCAAAGTTACTTTTTAAAATCGTAAGTAGCAGTTTTTAAATGGTGCACACATACTGTCAAATCATAAGTATACATAATCATGACATTAGATTTTCCTTCAGGAATAACGTCAGTGAAACTGAATCATTTGGAGTCGATTGTTTGGTTTTTAATTACTTTTAAATTTTACAGACTTATGGAGACTTATCTTTCTGGATTAGTGGCAAAGTAATTTATTGATAATGTATATAAAGTACAACCATTTACAAGTCAGTCTTTTTGTTTTGACTTTAGCAATTGTCTTTCTTCAGTCTGTGCTGAGTTACATATTTTGGAGTGGGAAAAATTAAACATTAAAACTGATGAAGAGGGTTAAAAGCCATGGTTTTGCTTGCATTTTGTACTTTTTTTCAGTTGGCTCATGACTCCAAGAATGTGCATCTGCACAGGATTGGACCTGATGATGATATTGTTAAAGGTCAAGTAGTCTGCTGACTGTCTTATGAAGAACGGAGAAAGGTGTTGGCTGTTTCTGTAAAACTGGTGCTGCATAAATTGTCACATAACAATGAACGAAGAAAGAATCTTCAGTTAGCTCCACAAACTGATTAGCCATATTCCACATGTTCACCTAATTGGCATATACTCTTTTGCTTTTTATTGTTTTGAATAGTGTTTTATTTTTAATTGGAAGCTGATTTTTATTTGTGAGCTCAACTCTTTAAGCATTCCAAGAGCTTCAGTGTTGAAACATTAGCAGTTTAAACATTATTATTGAATGCAAAGAATCAGCTAACACAAAAAAACATGTTTTGTTTATTTGTCAAAACTACTCAATGATTTTCAACATTTAAGATGAAAATACTTAATTTTTCTCAATTTTTTTCTTTACAGTGTACAGTTTAGACTAGTTGTAGTACCTTTAGAATTATAGCTTCCATATATCATTGTTCAAATACATATTTATTTTTGACATACAAATCAAATGTTTGGCAGTTGCAGAGTAGGATGATTGTTAGGAATGGAAAGTTGTGATACCATATATTTACTTAAAAATAACAATGTTTTTGCTTAATTTGATATTTCATGCTTTTCTTGGTTTTTTATTGCCTAATTGGGAGCCATTTGTACAATATTCTCAGTAAATATATTATGTAACTCTAGTTAAGTATAAAAAGAATGATCATTTGGTGTCTGCTTAGACGTGAACATAGATCTATATTGTGCCTGAGATATGGAAGACTTAAATTAAAAGTTTCTAGTTTTTCTGATCAACCTTTGGTAGGAAAAAGAAAGAGATTTTACTTTGTGTATTACTGTCCACCTAAAAAGTAATTGGAGTACTGTTATTCCACTTCAAGGTTTAATCATTTGGTATTTGATTTCTAATTTGTACCAGTTTGGAAAGGAATGTTGTTATACAGAAGATTGGTCAACACCTGGTTGGATTTCATTTATGCATTGTAATTTTGACACTTACAGTACTAAACCTGATGAGTAAATTGTCATGTTGTGCTGGGAAGTGTCTTGAACATATGTATATTCCAATGTAATAACTGTTAATTGACTGGCATATTATTACTGATATGTAGGATATGTTTCCCAAACCAATTGTCTAAAGGTTTCAGTTTCACTGATCTAAAGCTGTTCTGAAAAACATTAATGACCATTTTAGATTTTCTTTGCAGTATTTATTTTGACCTTTATGCTACATAGTATAGTATTTAAAGTGAACTGGAGCAAACACAGTAATTATCCCTTGGTAAAGCACAACAAAAAAACTGTTGTACAACAAAGTCACTTTTTAAGAAAAATATTGAAATGTTTTAAGCATTTCTTTTGTGGTTCATAATAGTACTGGGGCTATTGAATTGGTTTTATATCTTACATTTAAAGTTGCAAAATAAAAGTCTTAATATAATGAGGTTTCAATCATGCTTTTAAACTTCCATGCTGCAGGCTTTTGCCGTTTCCTCTTTAAGGAACAGTATTTTTTTTTAAATGTTTTATAACTGTACATTTGAATTTTCACAGATGAGGTTGGGACAGTGTCCTCTGCTTTACACGCTTCCCAATACAGTTTGTGCTCTTAATGTGCAGTACAATGATGTAAGATCTGTACATTGTAATAAATGATTATTTGTGATAAAAGACCAGTGAATGTTTGGTTATGAATGCTTTATAATACACAAATAAATAAACCAAATGTTTGTAATTGCAGCCCATCAATTAGTTACCTGAATTACAATTGAACTCCAACCCCGTTCATTTATTTTATTATTCTAAGGAATGTTGCAGTAATCAACTTTTCTCCTTTGGGCGAAAAGTGTTTCTCCTTTGGGTTAAGAAAAAGAGAAACTCGTAATAAACTTAAACTTGCCCTTTTACTGTTGTGTGTTTCCATTTTCTAAACTCTTCTGTCTGTTAAGCTGTATAAATTTCAGCATCAAAGCATGTAATTTACTTGCCTTTATCAATTCATTTAGAAACCTAAAACCACCTTTTTGTTGTCATGAAATTCTACTTAATTTCCGAATTGAGTAACTTGGCGATGGTTGGGGATTAGTGAATGTTGTTACTCAGACAACAATGGCTTGGATCTGTGCTACCCACATCAACAACCTCCCTTGGCTCTCATGCCTATGTTAAGGGAAAAATACAGTGGTTAAATTGTACTGACCACTACCAAAGTGGTCAAAGTTGTGATCTTGATTATCAACTCGTACAAATAAATGACATCTTGCTGATACCTGGAAATAAATTATATGTAGAATGGTGGCTAAATTTAGGAAAGCTTTCTCAATATGCTTACATAATCGCCATAAATGAACTTAACAAATTTGACTAAGTTAAAACAAATTTGCATAAAGCAGAATATTTTTGCATTTTTGATCAGTTAAGCAACCGTTTGAAGCATGTTAATTGCGAGGGAGGTATTACCATTTAGTGCGCAGACAAATTAGAAAGCAATTTCTTAAACTCTTCTGGAAAGAGGAAATGGATGTGGATGATTGTGCACATTGTGCTTCACTGGGCCGAGAACATGTTCTCCATTATGGAACTCAATACAACTTTACAGATGAAGATAGACACAAAAAACTCGAGTAACCCAGCAGGACAGGCAGCATCTCTGGAGAGAAGGATGGGTGACGTTTCGGGTCGAGACCCTTCTCATTTGAAGATCCTCAGCAATCCTAATTATTTCTTAAAGGGCTAATTGTTTTTGCATCCATAGCTGTGTTGACAGAAGTCTGAGCAGCAACGTATGTTGCCAGTATGAACATGGAATTCCAATTTTAGGTAACTCAATTTCCTGCGACTCTCTTTCCATTCTCCCCCACCCGTGTCCCTCCTGGAGCTGCACTTAGTTCTCCCCTCAACCTCCATTTCTTTCTTTAACTTCACAACTCTTCTACTTACCTGCCCGATCCGCTGAGTTACTCCAGCACCTTGTGTCGTTTTTTGCAAGCCAGCATCCGCAGTTCCTTGTTTCTAGGTTTCTACTATGTAATGGAAACTGCAATATCTACCATCAGGCACTGAATGAGGTTGGGTTTGCACTCTTAAAGGAGTAGCTGCACCTTTCTTGCTGGAAAGAATGGAATCTAAACTCTGTGCAAAGCACAATGAAGGCAGGCACGTGCCGTGAGTAATTACTCAGGGTGGGCACTCAGTCCGCTTTTAAAAAAAATTAAACCGCGCATGTGCAGATTGTTCTCCCCGTTAAATAAATAAATAAATAAATAAAAACAGTGACATTTTAATTTGCCCAAGGCTTCCTAGTCCTAGACCAATTGGGGAAACAGTTCCTTTCACAGCGTGTGTAGAGTCTGTGCCAGGGGTAAAGTTGTGGGGAGGGCACGAGTGTTGAGAAGGAGGGTGTCGGGGATACTGCCAGTAACTCACTCCCTCACCGCTACCACAGCTCTCCGGGCGCGAAGCCACGCACTGTAGTTGGGGATAGAAGCAGCTCGGGTAGCTACGAGCGGCCACCGGGACATGACAGCTGAACTGGCCGCCACTTCAGCGCCTTCTGCCGGCCCGCTCGCCTCTGGCAGTGCTCTCCGTCGGAACACCTGTCACCTGCCGTTCGCCAACTTCGCTCATGTCAGCGACTTCCTTAAATTCCCACCACCGAGTAACCTCAATCGCGCTGTCGGAATTTAAGGACATGAGTGAGGCCAGCGAGCGGCAGGAGAGAGGTTTTTAGACGGAGAGCTGCCAGAGGTGAGCGGGGACCGGCAGAAGGAGCTAAGGTGGCGGCTGGTTCCGCTGTCCGGCCAGGCGGCCGCTCAGCCACCCGAGCTACTTCTCTCTCTCCCCCCCCCCCCCCCCCAGCCTCAGAGCGGTGGCATTCCACGCCTCTGTGCAAGGAGCATCGCAAGTTGATGCTCCCGACCCCTCATTCATAACATTCCTGCCCTCCCCGCAACTTTACCCCGGGCCAGACTCCCTAAAAACTTGGTAAGGAGCTCTCCCCCCCACCCCCACACCCCGGGAAATACGGCATTAAAAAAAAAAATCACAGACCTTCCCGTGTCACAAGCGCTGCGGATGGAAGGCACGGAGAATTATGCCTACTGAGGAGATCGATCTCTTAGACAGGCATAATTCTCCCACTCCCATGCCTTTACTATTTATATTTAATAAATGCCATTTCATAATTTTAGTCCGGGTAGGCAGTGCCTACCTTGCCTACCCTGATGGCACGTGCCTCAATGAAGGGTTGGTGCTCTACGAACAACCTTGTCAGAGTCCTCAGCAGCACCTTTCCTGTGCATTATAGGAAGAAATGAAAATCCTGGTCCATGGAAATTGAAAATAAATTTGTACTCACATACATTTAAATTAGAAATGTAGGAACTGTTTACACAAATTAAATACATTAGAAAAATCTCCAATCAGCTTATTAAAAATATACGCCGCAGTATTACTTTGGTCAAATGGGGGCACTGTTTGGTAACTGAACTTTGGATTCAGTTGAGAATTGTGATGAGTCCAGATAGGGTCTTTCTCTGCCTGCTCTGGGGTGTACTGACATTACTTGGCCATACGTCCCTGCCAAAGTGACCATTCATTGTTAGTCGATACTGTATTGTGACCCTAGGAATACAGGTTCAGGGACACCAGTGGAGCATTGATTTATATCATAGAAAATAGGTGCAGGAGTAGGCCATTCGGCCCTTCAAGCCTGCACCGCCATTCAATATGATCATGGCTGATCATCCAACTCAGTACCTGCCTTCTCTCCATACCCCCTGATCCTTTTAGCCACATCTAGCTCCCTCTTAAATATAGCCAATGAACTGGCCTCAACTACCTTCTGTGGCAGAGAATTCCACACACTCACCACTCTCTGTGTGAAAAAAGATCTTCTCATCTCGGTCCTAAAAGACTTCCCCCATATCCTTAAAATGTGACCCCTTGTTCTGGACTTCCCCAACATCGGGAACAATCTTCCTGCATCTAGCCCGTCTAACCCCTTAAGAATTTTGTAAGCCTCTATAGGATCCCCCACTCAATTTCCTAAATTCCAGCGAGTACAAGCCGAGTCTATCCAATCTTCATATGGAAGTCCTGCCATCCCAGGAATCAGGATATCCTTCAATTATATTGGCCATCACTATTTGTCAATGTTTTCGTACAAATATAGTTTGCCTGAGGTGTCTGTCAAATGGTAACAAATACAGGTGTAGTCAGCAGGAGCTGATGCCATCAGGAGAGAAGGAAACAAGAGATTGTTTACATTTAAACTAAAAACTCTTGTCAGTGGTTACAAGGGCTGTCACGAGACGTCATGGGGTTAAGGGGAGTGTAGTGCTACATATACATATCTCACCTTGAGATCAGCTCAGTCGACAGATAGCTGAGCTCAGGCAACACCCTCGCTCAGCTGCAGCAGCAATGACATTATGTTAGGGAACAAAACGTTGTATGTATTTCAAACCTATTATGTCTGAATACAGCAACTGTTTATTCACCGCGTTTGGTGCTGCTACAATACACGCGCGTGTGTGTATATATGTAGATGTGTATAGAAGATAGACACAAAAAGGTGGAGTACCTCAGCGAGTCAGACAGCATCTCTGGAGAAAAGGAATAGGTGACATTTTAGGTGGGTCAAGACGTGTGTGTATATGTAGATATGTGTCTATATGTATATCAGGACTCGAAACTAGCGGTTGCCCGGGTGCCAATGGCCACCTAAAATGCCAGCGGGCAACATAAATGCCGAGTCGTTTTGCCCAGCTTGGCACTGCAGATACTAGTTTATACCAAAGATATATCCCAAAAACTGGAGTAACTCTGCGGGTCAGGCAGCGTCTCTGGAGAAAAAGAACGTGACGTTTCATGTCGGCGGCGACTGTAGTGCGAGGCAAAGATACTAGGTGTGGGGTGTCGGAGCGAATGACAGGTCCCGCACAACGACAGCGGCTCCACCTCCCCCGCCCTGTGCCACTCTGCCAACAGCGATAAGCGCTTTCAAAACAAACCCTCCCGCATGCTGAGGCCGGGAGGAGGGAGGGAGGAGGAGGAGGAGGAGGCCCCCTTCTGCCGTCTGAAGAAAAGACAACTGTATCGCCTGCACCGCTTGGCACCGCACCTTCCTGTTGGCTGGGAGGAGGAGAGGCGGTGGGGATCCCAACTGTCTCACCCTTTGGCAGCGGCACTTGGCGGTGGACAGGGACGGCCAAGGCAGCGGGGCGATGATGCCAGTGTTGTCCGAGGAGCGCTGACGTTACTTTCTCCCCCACCTCCCCACTTCCTCCCTCTCCTCTCCCCTTCTCTCTCCCCTTCTCTCTCTCTCCCACTCTTTCTCTCCACCTCTCTCTCTCTCCCCTCTCTCTCTCTCTTTCCTCTCTCTCCCCCCCTCTCTCTCCCCCTCTCTCCCACCCCTCTCCCCATCTCTCTTTCAGCTCCCCTCCACCTTCCCTTATCCTGGGACCCCTCCTCTCCATCCCGCACTGATCCCCATTCCCGCCTCTATTCAGTCCTCACTGACATCCCCTGTGCTCCCCTCCCCATCTACCCTGCTCTACCCACCCCCCTCCCATCTATTCATCCTGCACTGAAGTCCCTATCCACCTTGCATTGATTCTCCTGCCACCCCCCATGCATCCTGCACTGCTCCCACCCATCCTGTACTGATCCCCCCCCCATTCATCCTGTACTGCACCCCCCATTCAACCTGTGCTGACTCCCCCCCCCCTCTCCATCCATCCTGTACTGATCCCCTCATTCTTCTTGAATGGGGGGATCAGTCTGAAGAAGGGTCTCAACCCGAAACGTTGCCTATTTCCTTCGCTCCATAGATGCTGCCTCACCCGCTGAGTTTCTCCAGCATTGCTGTCTACCCCCATTCATCCTGTACTGATCCCCCCCATCCATCCTGCACAGATCCCCCCATTCTTCCCGTACTGATCCCCCCATTCAACCCCACTGACATCCCCCGCGCTCTGCTGTCACATTTTTACCTACTCCAACCAGCACGCACTAATTCCCCTGCCTCAATCCATCCTTTGCCTTCCCAAACCCCCCGCCATCTATCCATCCCGCACTGAATCCCCGCCCCTATTGTGCTGGAATTGTCTTCAGAGCGAACATTGGTTATCTTTGATAATGGATTGCAATCAAATGTGTTTTAATTCCCAATATTATTATTTGTTTTAATCCATAAAGATGGATTCATTAAATTGTGAACACGTGAAACGTTAGAACCGCAGTGTGCGATTGTCACTGTTACCGTTGACACATTATTACCAAATTCGTTTTAACAGCAAATCAATGCTCTTAATATGGAGTATAAGTACTGTAGTTATTTAATGAGCAACATTCACAACTATACGTTGGATTTATCCAGGTTTTACTTCAAGTCAGTCATATACATCACAAATTTGGTCAGGAGACATTTCAGTTGAACTTTTAACGTTAATTCTGAAGTGGGAATCATGGAAACAGCGTTTATCAATAACTTTATAATAATCCGGTGCGTACAAACTGGGTATCTTCATTACTGTTCACAACACATTACATCTAATCTGAATGTCTGGTAATGTGGTATTTTGACACCTTTAAACATGTTACCAAAAGAACATTTGCTGCTGTTATGTCCTTTGGCCATCTCTTGTCAGTTAAACCCGTCTCACGGTGCGAGTAGACACAAAATGCTGGAGTAACTCAGCGGGGCAGACAGCATCTCTGGAGAAAGAGAACTGGTGACTTTTCGGGTCGAGACCCTTCTTCAGACTGGTTTTGTCCTGTGCTGTTGCCGTATCTCTGGAGAGAAGTGATGGGTCTCGACCTGAAACGTCACCCATTCCTTCACTCCAGAGAAGCTGCCTGTCCCGCTGAGTTACTCCAGCATTCTGTATCCATCTTCACTGGCGAGGAACTGTGCGTGACTTTACAAGTTTTCGCTCTCGAACACAGATAGCAGCGGATTATTAGGGGACGAAACTCGCATTCATGCGGCACAACGTGTTTGACCACCTGCCCCCGCTACTCAAGGAGCTTGTGCTGAGTGGTAACCAGCTGCGGAGCTTAAACTGGGGCAGGCTTTACCTGCTAGGCTGGTTGGAGCTGATGGACCTCGGTAACAACCTGTCCAACTGCACCCAGACCCTGCGCGTCTTCAACCTCACCCGCAACCAGATCTCCAAGCTGACCAAGGACTTCCTGCAGGACGTGACCTCCCTGTAGTACCTGGATCTCGGGTACAACAACCTGAAGACCATCCAGGCCGCCAGCTTCCCGGACAGTGCCATCAAACACCTTCGGGAGCTGCGGCTACCACTTTCTCTGCACCTGCGATGCCAGGTGGTTCATGTGGTGGATCAATCAGACCGCGGTCTACATCCCTCGCCTGGTCACCGATGTCACCTGTGCCTCCCCCAAAGCCCACCGTGGCCACGGCGTCATCATGGTGGACCTGCACTCCTGCAAGTTGGACTACCTGGGCATTAGCCTCTACACTTTCTCTGCCTTGATCACCTTCTTGCTCCTCTATTTGATACTTAAAACAGGCCTTCATTCACGGTGGTGCAGCTGCCTGACGGCGAATGCAGCGTCGGAGGCCCGGGTTCGATCCCGACTACAGGTGCTGACTGTAAGCAGATTGTAAGTTCTTCACGTGACCAGCGTGGGTTTTCTCCGAGATCCCCCCACACTCCAATGACGTACAGGTTTGTAGGTTAATTGGCTTGGTGAATGTAAAATGTCCATAGTGGGTGTAGTATGGTGTTAGTGTGCGGGGATCGCTGGTCGGCGCGGACCCGGTTGTCCGAAGGGCCTGTTTCCGCTCTGTATCTCTAAACTAAACGAACAGGGGAGAACACTGGACCTTCTTGGTCAGTTTATAATTTGACACTTATATACATTACACAGATCACGGAGTGTGAAATAAAGCTGGCAAGCCGAGGTCATGCAAGAAACGGAGGAAAATGGGAGAAGATTTCTCCGTTCTGGCAGAACATCTATCCTGTGTTAAGAAACCTAACTTTCTGGGGATTTAAATCTTGAGTTCAATTTCTACCTGAATTTAATCGATTTACAATAGCTTTGAAGTTCTCCCTGCAGTCCGTTTCTTAAACACCTTTACGTTTTGTGCTTTTTTTTGACAGCCAAGTACTTTAAATGCCATTTATTGCATTGTAGCACTGATAGGCAATGATTTGATAAAAGCGGTTAATTTCATGACAAGAGAAGCATGCAGCTACATAAGAGACACGGAGAACCTGATCATCGGGGCAGTTCTGTCCATGGTCATGGGAGGCCTTTTGTAGTAAAGAAAAACTGCATGACATTTTTATCCATGTGATGATTTTTCCACACGTTGGTAGTCATTGTTGGCTCAAGAGTAACTCGGGAGAGGAACTTGGTACATCGCAGAAATGAGAAGTAAACGGCTAACTTAGACATACCCGTGGGAACTCGGTTAAACTCTTGAACATAAACTTGGAATCTCGTACACAACCACGAGTCTGATTTTCTCTTTCACTCAGGGTCACTCGTGGGTCAACTCGCACCGTGAAACAGGGCCTTTAGTGTAATGTTTAACCTATCAGATGGATATAGTCAGTTTTAACAGCTATTCTCATAAAATGCTTTGAGAAATGTCCTTGCAACCTGTATATTTTGTTGTGGATAAATTATGTGGGAAGTGAGAGTGTTTCTGTACCAATAGCTATAACGACCCATGCTATGGCCATGTCATGATAATTTTCAGTCCTTCAAAGTAAACATGCTTGTGTGGCGGTCCCTGGGGGGTAGGCCACTCCTTGGATCATCCCCCTCACCGATTGAGTGACAGGGGCGTTGGTCTGCCACGAGGTTTTGCAGACCACCCCTGGGTGTGTGCTCTCAGTGTGTGTGGTGTGCTCTCGCTGTAGGGATTAAAGGACTACTGTTTGAACCTGCCTAGCGTCTCGCCTTTTCCTGACCTCGTCCAGGCCGCTACACTTGCATCAATCTGTAGTGTGCATGGTTAAGCATATATGTTACCATGGTCCAGGATTTATTGACACAGGTTGATCATACGTTGAATAATCCAACCACATTTTTGTTTGGAAGTGGAAAGAACTAATAGAAATTGCATTAATTGTAATGTGTAAAAGAGTTGAAATACTGTATTATAATTTTGCTGCATGTTATTGTCAAAGTCAAGTCAAAGTCAAAAGAGTTTATTGTCATGTGTCCCTGACAGGACAATGAAAATCTTTCTTTGCATAGCACAACAGAACATAGAAGGCATTGACTACAATTATATACATAAATACACACATGAATTAATAAATTAATAAAGTGCAAATAACAGATGGAGGGATATTAATGTTCAGAGTTCCGAGCCAAGTTTAATAGCCTGATGGCTGTGGGGAAGTAGCTATTCCTAAACCGGGTTGTTGCAGTCTTCAGGCTCCTGTACCTTCTACCCGAAGGTAGCAGGAAGATGAGCGTGTGGCCAGGATGGTGTGGGTCCTTGATGATGCTGCCAGCCTTTTTGAGGCAGCGACTGCGATAAATCCCCTCGATGGAAGGAAGGTCAGAGCCGATGATGGGCTGGGCAGTGTTTACTACTTTTTGTAGTCTTTTCCTCTCCAGGGCACTCAAATTGCCGAACCAAGCCACGATGCAACCGGTCAGCAAACTCTCTACTGTGCACATGTAGAAGTTAGAGAGAGTCCTCCTTGACAGACCAAGTCTTCTCAGGAAGTAGAGGCGCTGATGAGCTTTCTTAATAATTGCATCTGTGTTCTCGGACCAGGAAAGATCTTCACAGATGTGCACGCCCAGGAATTTGAAGCTCTTGACCCTTTCAACCATCGACCCGTTGATATAAACAGGACTGTGGGTCCCCATCCTACTCCTTCCAAAGTCAACAATCAGTTCCTTGGTTTTGCTGGTGTTGAGGGCCAGGTTGTTGTGCTGGCACCATATGGACAGTTGCTCGATCTCTCTTCTATACTCTGACTCATCCCCATCAGTGATACGTCCCACAACAGTGGTGTCGTCAGCGAACTTGATGATGGAGTTCGCGCTGTGACCAGCTACACAGTCATGAGTATAGAGTGAGTACAGCAGGGGGCTGAGCACGCAACCCTGAGGTGCTCCCGTTGTGGTATATATCATGTCTTGATTGGTGAATATGTTTAGTTTGTGACTTTATTTGAAGCAGAAATAATATGTGAATACTTCATTGAGCTTAATTCCGAATGGTAACTATGTGCTTTGTCCGAGCACAGTAGTGCACGCGACATGCACGCTGTCTTACATGACCACCAATTGTAGGCTGTTTACAATTACAATGGCCTGTTTCCTTTATCATCAATACTTTTTTGCATATCTTTCATTCATTGTTCTTTATCTCTCCACATCTCTGTCTTTATCTCTCGTTTCCCTGATCCCTGACCAGTCTGAAGAAGGGTCTCGACCCGAACGTCGCCTATCTCCTTTGCTCCTTAGATGCTGCTGCACCCGCTGAGTTTCTCCAGCTTTTTGTGTAACCTTCGATTCTCCAGCATCTGCAGTTCCTTCTTTAACACAATGGGTACTGTCTGTATGGAGTTTGTATGTCCTCCCCGTGACTGCATGGGTTTTCTCTGAGAGCTTCGGTTTCCTTCCACATCCAAAGACGTACAGGTTTGTAGGTTAATTGGCATGGTATAATTGTAAATTCTCCCTAGTGTGTGTAGTATGGTGTTAATGTGCAGGGATCGCTGGTCAGTGCGGACTCGGTAGGCCAAAGGACCTATTACCGCCCTCTATCTCTAAACTAAACTAAATATGTTTTACTTTATGGTTTCAGGTAAGGAACAAATTATTGCGTCAGGTAATTATCCATGTGTTCGGAAAAATTAGATTAAAGAGTAGACAAGGTATTTAATTCTTTCAATTTATCCCTTTCTCTGATTGTTTTATAACAACAAGCAAACTTTGGACTCATTAGTTTAAATACCTCCTTGACACCAAATCAAATAACATTTATGTTTTCTATTTCCTCTTTGCCATACATTCATTGAGTGTTCAGTCAGTTCCTTATTGTTTATATGTGGTGTCTCAATTTAAACATAATTTGGCCCTGATAAGCAGTGAGAAATAAAGCCAAACAAAAAAACGTACCTTTCAGGATATCTAAAAATGTTTTGCATCCATCACGGCACTTTCTTTTTTCTTGAAGTGCAGTCCTTGTTGTAACACAGGAAAAAAAATTACTGTGCGGAATGAACACATGACCTTTTCACCGTCAATAATGTAATCATGACCGAACCATCTGATTTGTTTTCAGTGGTATTGATTGATCAGGTCACTGGAACGACTACACAGCATTTAAACATACTACCATGGGGTCTTTGTTTAAGAAGGACATGGGGTCTTTTGTCTCATCTGAAAAATAAGACATTTGAGAGGGAAGTACATCAACAGAACTGCACAGGAATGTCAGACGAAAGTTCCACGTTGCTGGAGGAACCAGCACTTTATAACTCTGAAGCAGAATTACAACCAGCTGCTCCAGAACTATCACAAAAGAAAAATAACTAACATACATTTATGGATCAGGAATTCTCACTTAGCAACGGCCATTTTTAATTGTTAGCAGTTGCATTCAAACTCCTATGGTAATAACAAATGATGAGCTCTGTTTTAAAAATACTGGTAGCTAGGTACTGGTAGAGATCATTGTGTAACTAGTCATAGTCAAAGAGTCGGACAGCACAGAAATAGGCACTGCGGCCCAACTCTGACATGTAGACCAAGATGCCCCGTCTAAGCATTTTTCTATATCCATCAAAATCTTTCATATCCATTTATCTGTCCAATTTTTTTAAATGTTATTGTTCCTGCCTCAGCTACTTCTGGCAGCTTGATCCGTATGCCCACCACCACCCTCCCTGTGATAAGCCTAACACCCCAGCTTCCCATTAAATCTTCCTCCTTTTACCTTAAACCCATACCTCCTCGTTCTTGTTTGCATTACCAAGGTAAATCATAGAGACATTTACAGGTTGTGAATTTTCCAAAGCATGCTGCCCCTGTACTATTAAGTGGTGGAGAATGTGATCTTGAGAGCTTCGGATGAGTATCTGCAGGCACTTTATAGATAGTACACACAGTGTCAACGGTGTACGTGATGGTGGAAGGAGTGTATCTTTAAAATTGTGTCAAGCAAGCAATTTGTTTTGTCCTGAGTAGTGTTAAGCTTCTTGAATACTTTTGGAGATTTGGCGAGAATTCCATCAGGCTCCAGAATGTGTGTCACTTGTCTCAAATGTACAGCTTCTTTTGATCTAGTCATAGAATTCATGTAAGTGATCTTTAGGTCAATGTTGACACCATCAGAATACAGATCGTGCAGGACCTGGCTGTATTATTGTCATTGAATGTTATCGGGAGATGGCTTATCTCTGTTTTAGTGATGGGCGCGGCTTGGCATTTGTGTAAACCTGAGTGGCAATAATCTGGTTATTTGATGAGTCAGTACATCTTAAAAACACTCTTGTTATCAACTTCCCATCACTTTTATAGGTTGAGAGTAAGCTTACTGGAAAGCAACTTACTGTACTTTGTCTTTTTTTGTGTGGGCAAGTGGCACAGTGGTAGAGCTGCTGCCTCACAGCACCAGAGACCCGGGTTCGATCCCAACCACGGGTTCTGTCTGTGTGGAGTTTGCACATTCTCCCTGTGACCACATGGGTTCCCTCTAGGTGCAATGGTTTCCTCCGTCATCCTGAAGATGTCCAGGATTGGAATTGTAAATTGCTCCTAATTTGAAGGGATGGATGAGAAAGTGGAATAAAATAGAACTAGTGTGAACAGATGATTGATGGTCGGCGTGGACTCGGTGGGCTGAAGGGCCTGTTTCCATACTGTATGCTAGAAAAGGGTTGCTGTTTCTCATCCAGATAGGCTTTACATGTTTGTGACTTGACACTCTTATTCTCCTGTATTCGCAACTTATTCAAGGATAGATCATTTTTTAATAGACTCAAAGTTAATTCCATTTACGTACGACTCAAAATATCATAATATTATTATTTCAGATCATGCACCATTAACATTTAAGATAAAATTAAAGGGTATAATTAATAAATACTCTCAATGGAGACTCAACCCTCAAATTTTAAATGAAAAGGCTTGTTATGATTATCTGGTAAAACAGATTAAATTGTTTTTTGAGACGAATGACAAACCGGGAATTTCTCCGGCACTTCTTTGGGACACATTTAAAGCCTTTATGCGTGGTGCTATAATATCTGTGCAAGCACACCTTAATAAGGAAAACCGAAAGATGCAAGAAACTTTAAAAAATGAAATAAAGCAATTAGATATTAAAAATGCAATATCTCCATCTAAGGTGATATATAATAAAATTGCAATATTAAAATATAAGCTAAATAAAATGTACTCAAATCATGTTATAAAACTTTTTCAACAGGCTAAACAAATACATTTTGAATTTGGTGATAAACCACAAAAATTATTGTCACGCCAGCTTAGAAAATCAGATGAGGAAAAAATGATATATACAATCAGATCAAAACAAGGAGAAATATTAACTTTACCAAAAGATATTAATGACAGATTTCTGCATTACAGTCAAAAACTTTACTCAACTAAACTGACGGGACAACCGGATGGAACGGGTACATTCCTACACGAATGTCATATTAAAGGTTTAGATCAGGAAGGCAGAGACTTGTTAGATGCTGAAATATCAGTAAAAGACATTGAGGAATCAATCAGATCGTTGAAAAATGGAAACGCTGCTGGCCTTGATGGTCTAAGTGTTGAATTTTATAAGAAGTTTCACAACTTGATTTCCCCACGTTTACAAGCAATATATAAATATGCTTACGGACAAGGAAAGTTAACAGAAACTCTAAATGAGTCTACAATCACACTCATTCCTAAAGTAGATAAGGATCTGGAAGATCCTGGATCAGATAGAGCAATTGCTCTTTTAAATACTGATCAAAAAATATTAACTAACATTTTATCTCAAAGGTTAAGTTTAGTGATTAATAAATTAATACATCATGATCAAATGTTATTCCACTTATAATTTGAGACGATTATTCAATATCATATATTCAAAAAGAATTAATGATATTGAATTAGCTGTCATTTCACTAGATGCGGAAAAAGCATTCGACCAGGTTGAATGGCCTTACTTATTTAAGATAATGCAGAAATTTCAACTGGGGGATAGATTTTGTAAATGGGTTAAAATTTTATACTCCAACCCAACAGCAAGAATACTAACAAATCAAATGTTATCAGCCAAATTTAATCTCTTTAGGGGTTGTAGACAAGGATGCCCGTTATCACCCTTATTATTTGCTCTTGCAATCGAACCATTAGCCGAAAGGATTAGATCAGACCCAGAAATATATGGATACAATACTAATACCACAACGAATAAAATATCTTTATTTGCAGACGATGTCTTATAATATGTCACAAAACCGGAGATTAGTATTCCTAATCTACTTAACGTTATAACTAAATTTGGTACATTTTCAGGATATAAATTGGAATAAAAGTGAAATTATGCCTATAACTGGAATAAAATCAAATATATTACAACAATTCCCGTTTAAAATAGTTATGGACAAATTTAAATATCTAGGAATTAATGTATCCAAATCTTATAATTCTTTATTCAAATTAAATTATCCTCCGTTATTGAATAAACTAAAAAAGAATATGCTGATAGGCAGAATAAATGCCATTAAAATGATTTTTTTACCACAACTACTATATTTATTTCAAGCTATCCCGCTATATCTTCCTAAAACTTTTTTTTTTTAATTGATTTCATTGTCAATAGCTTTATTTGGGATTATAAAAATCACAGAATAAGTAAAAGACATTTATGTAAATCTAAGATAAATGGTGGACTAGCACTACCTAATTTTTTATATTATTTTTGGGCGGTTCAGATTAAGAATATGAATTTTTGGTTGGTAAACATGGAACAGGACCCAGCTTGGTTAAAAATGGAAAAGGAAGATTGTTTACCCTTTGATATAAGTACGATACTCCTTGCCCCAAGGGTGGTACAAAAAAAAATTATAGGGAAAATCCTATGATTTTAAGTAATATACGTATTTGGAAACAAATAGTTAAGACTTTACATTTAGAAAATATGTCGCTTTGCTTACCAATTATGAATAATCCTCTGTTTAAGCCCTCGTTATTGGATGGGTTTAGACATTGGAAAAATATAGGAATTATAAGGATAGAACATCTTTACAGGAATGGGAAATTTCTCTCATTTCAAGAGTTGAAAGATATTCATGGATTGCACTCAAATAACTTACTTAGATATTTACAAATCAGAGATAATGTTAAATCAAATACGCAAGATTATAGAAATAGAGAAGCAGGTTTACTGGATGAAGTGCTTAATAAGCATCCAAACACAGAGAAATTAATAGCATATATATATAATATCCTTTTGGACAGGGAAATACCAACAACAGAATCATTTCGACAAAGATGGGAAAATGAAACTGGTTTACCGATATTAAAAGACTTTTGGGAAGAAAGTTTACAACGTATATATCGTTGTTCGTTAAATGCCAGACATACTTTGATACAATTCAAAGTATTACATAGATTACATTATTCAAAAAAGAAATTAAATAGAATTTTTCCTAATATATCACCATTGTGTGATAAATGTCAGCACGTAGAAGCTGATTTAACACATAGTTTTGTAATATGCACAAAACTTAATAGTTATTGTACTGAGATTTTTTTAATTATTTCTATGGTTCTTAAGATTACATTAAATCCTGACCCAAAGCTAATAATATTTGGTGTTTTAGATTCAAATCAAACATTAACAGTAAATTAAATAAATTTTCTCAATTACTGTTTAATGATTGGAAAAAAATTAATATTAAAATTTTGGAAGGGACCATTATCCCCTACAATCAAAATATGGACAGTGGAAATGTTGGAGACGTTGCAATTGGAGAGAATTAGGTTTATCCTAATGGATAAACACGAACGTTTTGAACAAATATGGTCTCCATTCACTGATTATATGAAGGGGTAGCTGGGCTCAGCATTGTAACTCAACAAGTACCCGGTGGTAAGATCAAATGAAAAGGTTTAATCTGAGATTTGTTTACTCGTCTCTATATATATATTATTAGAAATTGTTCCATTCATTGTTAAGATGTATGCTTTTTTTTTATTTTTAAGCATAATAATTGTTTGTCAGTAATATGGGTTTTTTTATTTTTTTGTTTTTTTATTTTTTTATTTTTTTTCTTTTCACATATAATCAAAATTATAATCACACTTTTTTAAATTAAACATCTATTTTTTCTTTACTCTTTCTTCATTTCAGTATTAAAAAAAAAATTGAGGCTTATATATATTGCTTTGTAATATTCATATAACTTTGGAAATATGTAATATGCATATCTGAAAAAAATGTTATATTATTTGTAATACGTATGGCCTCTTATAAAAATATATTAAATAAATAAATAAATAATATTCTATACTGGAAAACACTACCAATATCAATGATGGGCAGAATAAATGCTATAAAAATGATTTTTTACCACAATTATTATATTTATTTTAAACTATCCCTTTATATCTCCCTAAAACATTCTATTATTTACAGCTTTATTTGGGATTATAAAAATCCCAGAATAAGTAAAAAACACTTATGTAAATCCAAGATAAATGGAGGATTAGCGTTATCTAATTTTTAATATTATTTTTGGACGGTTCAGATTAAGAATATGAATTTTTGGTTGGTAAAAATGGATCAGGATCCAGCTTGGCTAAAGATGGAAAAGGAAGACTGTTTACCTTTTGATATAAGTTCGATTCTTCTTGCTCCAAGTGAAGTACAAAAAAAACTTACGGGGAAAACCCTATAATTTATAGCAATAGACATATTTGGAAACAAATAGTTAAGACTCTACATTTGGATAATATGTCACTTTGTTTATCAATTATGAATAATCCCTTATTTAAACCTTCTATACTGGATAAGGGGTTTAGACATTGGAAAAATGTAGGAATTATAAGGATAGAACACCTTTACAGGAAAGGAACATTTCTTTCATTTCAAGAGTTAAATGATATCTCAATAACCAAATAACTTGTTTAGGTATTTACAAATTAGAGACTATATCAAGTCAAACATGCAAGACTATAAGAATAGAGAACCAGGATTACTGGATGAATGGCTTAATAAGCATCCAAATACAGAAAAACTAATAGTGTACATATATAATACTCTTTTGGATAGGGAAGTCCCAACAACAGAATCATACCGACAGATATGGGAAAATGATATAGGTCTATCTATAATGAAAGACACTTGGGAAGAACGTTTACAACGTATACACCGTTGCTCGTTAAATACCAGACATACCTTGATACAATTTACATAGATTACACTACTCAAAAACAAAATTAAATAGAATTTTTCCCAACATTTCTTCAATTTGCGATAAATGTCAGAATTTAGAAGCTAACTTAATGCATAGTTTTGTAACATGCATAAAACTTAATAGTTATTGGGCTGATATTTTTAGAATCATTTCTGAAGTTCTTAAAACTAAATTGGATCCCGATCTAAAGTTAATAATATTAGGAGTTCCTGATTCAAGCTTAATATTAACAGTAAGTTAAAGACATTTTCTTGATTACTGTTGGATAATTGGAAAAAATTAATATTAAAATTCTGGAAGGGTACATTATCCCCCACAATCAAAATGTGGACTGTGGACTTCCGGGTGCGCCATGTTCTAAGAGAGAACCGCGCCAGAACAGCTCCGCGAAAATCTGAAAAAAATCGGGGGTTAAAGGAGGCTACTAACGGTACTTACCGCAGGAGAGCGATTTTAAACGGCTCCGGGTGCGATTGCAAGCTGCGTGACGTCATCAGGCGCGCGACTTCGGTAAGAAATTCAAAATGCATTCCTCCTCCCCCCCTCCCGCGACAAAAAAAGGACAAAGAAGGGAGGCAGGCCTCAAAGCCTCGGGCTCGAGTTTGGCTGCCTCCCAGGAAGAGATTTCACAGAGAAAAAGTGAAATGGAAGAACTTAAAAATTCTTTGCTTGGTGAAATGAAGAAACTGATGAAAGAAATGAAAGATATGAAGAAGGAATATAAAGATAAAATAAATCTGTTAAGAACGGATATCCAGGCGTCTCACGAGAGAATTAAAGAAGAACTAAAAAAAGAAGCTACAGAAACGGTAAAGATTATGATGAATGAATGGAAAATAAAGGCGGATGCTGAGTTTCAAAACCGGATGGCTGAGGTAAACGACAAGATTGCTGGGATTGAACAAATGCTGGATGCGAAGATAGATCCTATTTCAATCTCACTTGACCAACACAATGATGCAATTAAAGAATTGACTGACTTTGCTGTATCAAGTGCTAAGGAAAGTGAGAAACTACGCGTCGAGAATAAACGTCTCTCAGAGCTACTACGTAAAATAAACGAGAAATGTATTGATCTGGAGGGACGGCAAAGACGTAAGAATTTGCGTATCGTGGGATTGACCGAGGGGCGGGAAGGAAATCAAGACCCGCGAAAATTTGCTGCAAAATTCCTAAAGGACATTCTGGATCTGGATCAAGAACCCCTGTTGGGCCATGCTCACAGGGCTTTAAGACGGGCCCCTGGCAGAGGTGCACCGCCAAGACAAATGATTGTAAAGGTGGCCCACGATCACGTCTTTGAAGAAATGATGAAGATAATAATAAGAAAGAAGAATTTGAAATACGAAGGAGATAACATCAGTATCTTCAGAGACTACCCGGCTGAAGTGGCTAAGAGAAGATCTTTATTTACAGAAACAAGAGGTATTCTTCGGAATATAAAGGATATAAAGCATCTCAGATATGGTTTGATGTACCCAGCAACATTGAGAGTGACCTACGACAACAAGGAATATCGTTTTGTTAAGCATACCGACGCACTGGAATTCGCTCGAGACATACAGAAGAAGGCAGAAGAGGAAGCAGAAGAAGAAGCAAGCGAGGAAGGAGAAGAAGAATGAACTTTTATCACCGACCTGCGGTTATGAATTATGCATTGAGAAAGAGGGGGAATAATGGACATGTTGTTATAGTTTGGTATTAATTAGTAAAATTTCAATTGTTCCCCTAATATAGTATTACTTATTATAATATTAATTATAATAGAAATTAATAACTAGTAATTAGTAATATGAATAATATAAATAATTACTAAGTATTTAAAGTTAGTACCCCACCCCAATATACACAGCATTATAGATAGGAGCTGGAACATTTAACATCCTTTTTAATAAAAACGGAAGTCAATAGATTAATAGCCACGCTAGTGTGGCTTTCACAAATGCACACTACACTACATATCAGTGTAGTTTCTTTTTTTTCTGGGCACCCTGTTAACACCCTTTCCTCTTTTTTTAATTACACATTTTATTTTTTCTTATATATTAAGTATTTGATTTTATGTTATATATTATATGAATGTAATTATGAGCGATATTGTATAATTACTTTAAGAAGACATGTATATGGATTACTGAGGATAGAAATTTTCATCAGGTTGGCGTTTGGGTATACCGCTGGGCTGGAGGGGTCGAGAAGGCTACTCCAAAAAAAACCACCCTAAAAGTAAAATGCAAGACATGAATGTGAAGACTGGGGGGGGGGGGGGGTGGAATTACCTTCTGTAGTTGGAATGTTAAGGGAATTAATGAACCAATTAAAAGGGGAAAGGTGCTAGCACAGTTGAACAGATTGAAATCAGACGTGATCTTCCTTCAAGAGACTCATCTTAAAAGAGATGCTCAACATAGATTAACGGCAAAATGGATTTCCAAGGTATATCACTCTTCATTTATACACAAATCTAGAGGAGTTGCAATAATTATCCGTAAAGGTATACCTTTTAAACAAAGTACTATAATAGAGGACAAAGAGGGTAGATATGTAATAATTACAGGGGAATTATATTCACAGAAAGTAATTTTGGTGAATATATATGCCCCTAATTTTGATAATCCATTATTTTTTAAGAAAATATTTAATAATATTCCTATTTCCACGCAATATAATTTAGTTATTGGGGGTGATTTTAATTGCACCTTAGATAGCTACCTAGACAGGTCTTCTACAAAAAGGAAAGCTACCTCTAATTCAAGTAAACTTATAAATTATTTTATTAATACATCTAATGTTAAGGATATTTGGAGACTAGATAATCCAGCCGGACGAGAATACTCGTTTTTCTCGCCCGTATATGGAACTTACTCTAGGATAGATTATTTTCTAATAGATTCAAAATTACTACCTTTTACGTATGATGCAAAATATCACAATATTATTATTTCAGATCATGCGCCACTAACATTCAAGATAAAACTAAAAGATATACTTAATAAAACTACTACTTGGAGATTTAATCCCCAGATATTAAAGGATAAGGACTGTTGTAAACATGTAGTGGAACAGATTAAACTATTTTTTGAAACTAATGACAAACCTGAAATTTCACCATCATTACTTTGGGATACATTTAAAGCATTTATGCGTGGTGCAATAATATCAGCACAAGCTTATTTTAATAAAGAAAATAGAAAGATGGAACAAAAGTTAGAAAATGAGATAAAACAACTAGATAGTGAAAACATAAAACACCCTTCTAAAGAGCTAAGTAATAAAATTGCAATAGTAAAATATAGACTAAATAAAATATATTCTAACCAAGTCATTAAACTATTTCAACAAACCAAACAAGTGCACTTTGAATTTGGAGACAAACCACAAAAACTACTAGCACGACAACTTAGAAAATTAGAAGATGAAAAAATGATACATAGAATTAGATCTGCGCATGGAAATATATTGACGATACCAAAAGATATTAATGACAGATTTCTACAATATTATCAAAATCTTTATTCATCTAAATTAACAGGACAAACAGATGGTATGGAAACATTCCAAAAGAGTGTCAAATTAATAGTCTAGATCAGGAAGGTAGACATTTGTTAAACGCTGAAATAACAGTAAAAGATATTGAAGAATCAATTAGTTTGTTAAAGAATGGAAAAGCAGCGGGCCCTGATGGCCTGAGTGCAGAATTTTATAAAAAATTTCAAGATCTGATTTCCCCAAGATTATATACAGTATATAGATATGCATATGAACAAGGCAAATTACCAGAATCTTTAAATGAATCCACAATTACACTCATTCCTAAGGTAGATAAGGATTTGGAAGATCCAGGATCATATAGAGCGATCGCACTTCTAAATACAGACCAAAAAATATTAACTAAAGTTTTATCTCCGAGATTAAGTCTGGTGATTTCTAAATTAATACATTATGATCAAACAGGTTTTATTCCAAAACGCTATTCATCCAATAATCTCAGACGCTTGTTTAATATTATATATTCAAAAAGAGTACGGGACAGGGAATTAGCGGTTGTATCGCTAGATGCAGAAAAGGCATTCGATCAGGTGGAATGGTTATATTTATTTAATATAATAGAAAAGTTTCAATTGGGGGATAGATTCTGTAAATGGATAAGAATTTTATATTTGAATCCAACGGCAAGAATCTTAACTAATCAAATATTATCAGCTAAATTTAAGCTCTCTAGGGGATGGAGACAGGGATGTCCATTATCGCCTTTACTACTTGCTTTGATGATAGAGCCTTTGGCGGAAAGAATTAGATCTGAACCTGAAATCTACGGCTATAATACTGACACAACAACTAACAAAATATCTTTATATGCAGATGACGTTTTGATTTATATTACAAAACCGGAAATTAGTATACCTAAGCTGTTTAATGTTATAACTAAATTTGGCACATTCTCAGGATTTAGGATTAATTGGAACAAAAGTGATATTATGCCTATAACTGGAATTAATGTAAATATATTACAACAATATCCATTAAAAATAGTTACAGACAAATTTAAATATTTAGGAATTAATGTAACTAAATCTTATAATTCACTAATTAAATCTAATTACCCTCTATTATTAGATAAACTTTAAAAAAATATTTTGTATTGGAAAACACTTCCTATATCTATGATTGGTAGAATAAATGCTATAAAGATGGTGTTTTTACCACAATTATTATATTTGTTTCAGGCTATTCCTTTTTTTCTCCCAAAGACTTTTTTTTTTTAAAAAGATAATATTATTAATAGTTTTATTTGGGATTATAAAAATCATAGAATAAGTAAAAAACATTTATGTAAATCTAAGATAAACGGAGGATTAGCACTTCCAAATTTTTTATATTATTTTTGGGCAGTCCAGATTAAGAATATGAATTTCTGGTGGGTAAATATGGATTATGAACCAACGTGGTTAAAGATGGAAAAGGAAGACTGTTTACCTTATAATGTAGGCTCGATTCTCTTTGCCCCAAAAGAAGTACAAAAAAAGATTTATAGGGAAAACCCTATAATTTATAATAATAGACGTATTTGGAAACAAATAGTTAAGACTTTACATCTAGATAATCTTTCACTTAGACTACCAATCACGAATAACCCATTATTTAAACCCTCTATATTGGATGGAGGGTTTAGACATTGGGATGATTTAGGAATTAAAAGGATAGAGCACCTTTATAGAAAAGGAAAATTTCTTTTATTCCAAGAGTTACAAGATATCTACGGATTGTCTCCGCAACACTTGTTTAGGTACTTACAAATTAGAGATTATATAAAATCCAATACACAAGATTATAAAAATAAAGAACCAGGATTATTAGATGAATTGTTTAATTTACACCCAAATACAGAAAAACTAATAGCCTATATATATAACATAATTTTGGATAAGGAGAATCCAACAACTGAAACATATCGTCAAGCATGGGAAAATGAAATTGGTTTATCTATAACAAAAGAAAATTGGGAAGAAAGTTTACAGCGAATACATCGGTATTCGTTAAATGCCAGACATACATTGATACAATTTAAAGTACTATATAGATTACATTATTCAAAAACTAAATTAAATAGTTTTTAACTAAATTAAATATCTTTCCCAATCTCTCTTCAATTTGTGATAAATGTAAGAATTTAGAAGCAAATTTAATACACAGTTTTGCTACATGTCCCAAATTGAATTACTATTGGACAGAAATGTTTAAGGTTATTTCTGAAGTTCTTAAAATTAGATTGGACCCTGACCCAAAGTTAATAATACTTGGAATTTTGGATTCAAATTCGGTACTTACAGTAAATCAAAGAAATTTTTTTGATTACTGTTTGATAATAGGGAAAAAAATCATATTGAAATTTTGGAAGGGAACATTATCTTCCACAATTAAAATGTGGGCAGCAGAAATGTTGGAGACGTTACATTTAGAAAGAATCAGATTTGTCCTATTGGACAAATATAATTCCTTCGAACAAATATGGTCTCCATATATACAGTATTTAGAGAAGTAGCTGTTCTTGACATCACAGCTCGACGGGTACTCTGCAGGATTTGATGAGAATAACTTATTTTCATACTAGGATTAATATGCATGTCTTTATTGATATTATCATTTGTAATAGTTTTAGTTACAATATATTTTGTTGATTTTCATTTATATATATATATATAATATCTTTTTACTTTTTGTTAACCTTTTTTCTTTTCTCTTTTTTCTTTTTCTCTTATATATAATCAAATTATTATTTAATCACTCCCTTATTGATTTAAAACTACTCTACTCTATCCTTATCTTTATCTCCAAAAAAATAGAAGATAATAACTTTTAACGGGTTATTTAAAAAAATATGGAATTAAGTTGATGTTTGTAAAGCTGTTTACACTATTGTAAATTGATTACTTCTAATAAAAGAAATTAAATTTTTTTTAAAAATGTGGACTGTGGAAATGTCGGAGACGTTGCATTTGGAGAGAATTAGGTTTGTCCTAATGGACAAATACGAACTTTTTGAACATTGATTATTTAAAGGGGTAGCTGTGCTCAGTATTGTAACTCAATAAGTACCCTGGTGTAGGATTAAATGAAAAGATGTATTCTGGGATTTGTACACACGTCTCTGTAGATATTGTTACGTGAAATTGCTCCATTCATTGTTAAGATGTATTCTTTATTTTTTTATTATATAATAATTGTTTTTTTTTCTTATTTTGTTTATTTTTATAATTTTTTATTTTTTTTATTTTTATTCAAAGAACGAATTTTTTTTAAAAATTAAAAAGGAAAAGGGTTGCTGTTTCTCATCCAGACAGGCTTTACATGTTTGTGACACTACCACTTGCAGATAGCAGAAGTAGTATTTTAAGTAGGGTTGCCAAAGAGCTCAGAATCTTTTGTCTTTTATTATTGATAACCATCCTAAGTAATTATACTTTTGTGCTCTCTCGGTTAGTGAGAAAATGATTTATATCATTGGAAAGCAAATGCACTTTGTGAAAAGAAGCCGCATTTAAACTGAACTATTCCAAAGTTTACTTCATTA
Organism: Raja brachyura; assembly: GCA_963514005.1. Next base: position 30,062,074 of record OY740791.1, on the reverse strand, counting down.
TCTGCACGAAGTCACGTGGTTGCAAATATGCAGCAGGTTGAATATTGCATTGGTTCCTGTTTCCTCCCCGTGAACAGATAAAAATAATTGGGGTAGGATTATGGCTTATGATTCTTATAGTCACTCTCATTCACATTGTATACATATGGACGACAAGCAACGGGAGAATTGATCAAATTAGTTGTTATCTCTTTTTGTTCCCAGGTGTGAGACTTAAATTTGAGTCAAGGGAGGTTTGTGCATATTGTAAATACTGCATGAATATTCAATTTCCCTGGTATAAATTTCATGTAGATTTCATAAATGCATTGATGAAATTATTTCATAGTAATTACTTCTATCTTTTCATTGTATATGGTGCTGCTGCAAACATGTTATTTTTATCATGATAGGTTTGGAGACATTTGCGATGGGATACTGGAAAATAACATAGCTCAAATTATTCTCGGTATTTAGATTGCATTTAATTTTAAACATAAGTCAAGTTACAATGCAAGCTCAATTGTCTGTTATTGACCTGAAGCTTGTGGGGAATTTTTTTTCATGAAAATAAAATGAGTCATTAACTAACTTTGGCTTTGATCAAGTTCATTATTTTCCATTTCAAACAGAAATGAAACCATTGAAATGATAGCTGAATCAGTCCAACATGCCATCTGAAGTTAGCTCTCGCCTTCTGTGACCTTTCCCCTTATCCTTTCATGTCTTTCCTTTTCAAATGCTAAACCATTAGTAACATTTATGGAAAGGAATGTTTACAGGAGCCATAAACTCAAAGTTCTTGGACATAAAGCACTCAGAAATTCCATTTCATTAAACCAATAAGGATCATGATAATATAATGTTATTGCCATTCTGGGAGTTCTGGAAAAACATATTTTATTTCACTTTACACTCGATATAGAAATGTAATTGGATACAAATAATTCATAGTGGAATGTGAACAATCAATGGATTTGTAAGAATTGAGTGAAATTTATGATAAACAAAGTGCAATTTATTCCAAAAATAGCACACCCATCAACGCTAGGTCAAAGGGGCAAAGCATATTGTCTTCCTAAAACTGATTTAGCATTTTAAAACTGAAATAAGGATCATTCTAATGTGAATGTGGTGTTACACTTAAGCAACTGAGCCACTATCCTGATATCTTGAGAACTGTGCACCTTGAAAGATGGGTTAATGAAATAAAGGCAATAAACATTCAGGCCACTAGCATCTGGGTGGCAATGCAAAGGTTGATACCGTAGCTGGAGAAACAAGCAGTCAGCCAGCATCTTTCTGATTTCAGTTCACGTTTACCGTTGTCGCTAATTATTTTTCTCTTTTTCATTTGTAAGGTAAGATACAAAGGTCAGCATCAATGTAACAGCAAAATTAATTTAGAATTCTACTGCACAATTATAGTCATAGAGTGTGCAAACAGGCCCTTCGGCCCACCTTGTCCACACCGGCCAACATGTCCCAGCTACACTAGTCCCACCTGCCAGCGCTTGGTCCATATCCCTCCAAACCTGTCCTGCGTGGTCAGCTAGCTGCAGTGAATAAGGGATGGTGGCAGAAGAGATGTCTGCATGGCTACCAGAGACATTGCTGGACCTCCTGGGGTCCAGAACAAGGAGTCACAGTCTAAGGATAAGGGGGAATTCCTTTAGGACCGAGATGAGGAAAACATTCTTTACAGAGGAAGTGGTGAGCCTCTGGAATTCTCTGCCACAGAAGGTCGTTGAGGCCAGTTCATTGGCTATATTCAAGAGGGAGTTAGATGTGGCACTTGTGGCTAAAGGGATCAAGGGGTATGGAGAGAAGGCAGGTACGGGATACTGAGTTGGATGATCAGCCATGATCATATTGATTGGCAGTGCAGGCTTGAAGGGCCGAATGGCCTACTCCTGCACCTATTTTTCTCTGTTTCTATGTTTCTAATTGCAGTTGGTAGATAGTGGTTATATTCATCCAGAGGGGAAAAGAGGAAATCCAGGAACCAACCTGTGGTTCATGAATCCATGGGAAAGGCTGCAGCTCTGTTAGTCTCTCAAAGAACACACAGGTCTGGACACTCCCTCTTCCACTTGACCCACTGTCGCTGCATCACAGCGATTTTGTTTGTTTTGTAAAACTAATGCACTTGGTACAGTATATTTAACCAATGTACTGCCACCAATGCAGATTTGGTTGGTCACGTAGGACAAGAAATGTCATTTAAAGTCCGCAGTGTGAGCTGAAACTCTCCTTTCCTACTGCCCTACATGGAGAATAAGAGTCCGAGTCAGTAAGAAGAAAATAGCGGACATGGTTCTAACACCCTTTGCTGAAAATATAAATATGGATGTGTACAAATTCAAGCTGAGCCATTAGGTTCAAAGTTAAACACCACGGCTACATTTACTATATTTGCCAAGTAATTAAAATATTTATCCATATCTTATCTTTGTTGAATTTTATTTATTTTTATCAGAATATTCCAGTTTACCTACCAGTCCTTGCTTAAGACAACAGGGAGATAACCCGAATTGTCATACTCAGGCTTGTCACTAGGAGGCGCGTGGCAGTGCTGCATTTGCTCTATCCACAAGGAAAGGTGCCAAATTCCGACTCAGAGTCCAGGTCTTTCTGGCATGAATCAGGAACCACTGATTTAGTTGGGGCGGGGGCAACCATGAGAATCCTCAACTGATTAACCCTCATTAAAGTTGTATATCCCTGCATGCTTGTGTGTGATGCGTGACTGGGACTTAACTAAATGTCTGATCTCATAAGCAAACACCTCAAGGGTGGCACGGTGGCGTAGTGATAGAGTTGCTGCTTTACAGCCCTTACAGCACCATAAACCAAGGTTCCATCATGATCATGGGTGCTATCTGTCCAGAGTTTGTATGTTCTCGCCGTGACCACGGGGGTTTTCTCCGAGATCTTCAGTTTCTTCTCACACTCCAAAGACATACAGGTTGATAGGTTAATTGGCTTGGTATCCGTGTAAATTGTCCCCAGCGTGTTAATGTGCAGGGATCGCTGGTCGATGCAGACTCAGTGGGACGAAGGGGCCTGTTTCTGCGCTGTATCTCTAAACTAAAATTAAAAACTAAACCTTATAGTGCATTGATTATATTGGTGAACTGGTAACCCAAGAATCTGGTTTCATACTTCTGCGCATGTTACTCCACCCTTTCGGCGCCAAATATTTATCTCAAACTCTTGTGGATTGTTTCCAATAATAAAAAAAATTGGGGCTATGACACTTTTAATACTGTGCCGCTTTTAATAGGCACATGCATTTGCTGAGAAAGGAGCGAGAGTGATCATATGTACGCAGAGCAGATTTCGTTAACGTCATCATGTTCAGCATGGATATTGTGGGCTGAAGGGCCTGTTCCTGTGCAGCACGATTCTACATTTCAATTTGAAAAACCCCTCCAGGATAGGGTGGCACTGGGGCACAGCAGTAGAGCTGCTGCATCAAAGCTCCAGAGACTCGGTTTGACTGACTACGAGTGCTGTCTGTACGGAGTTTGTACGTTCTCCCTGTGACTGCATGGGTTTTCTCAGGGTGTTCCAGTTTCCTCCCACACTCCTAAGACGTACAGGTTTGTAGGTTAATTGGCTGAGGTAAAATTGTAAATTGTGCCTAATGTGTAGGATTGTGTTAGTGTGGGAAAGGCTGTGGCAACATATAGCCAACATAGAGGATAGTTACTTCTGAAGCCTGCCAGTATAAAAAAAACTGAAAATGATCAGTTTGTATTTATTAAAAAAACATACCAGGAAGGTAACATTCTTTCATTGAACAAAAAAAAATACAACTGATTCATTTTGTCCACCTTCAACTGATTCATTAGTATCTTTTATGAAACAAAAATTCAAAATTGATAACTGGACTCAGTTTGGCGTGTACTTAACTCCACCCCTACCAACGGCAGCCATATGAAACAGCATACAGTATCAAGTCAAATAAATTCAGAGCAATAGGGCGACTGCAGATACATCTCAATCCTCTCAATAACGTTTATTTTTTTGATAATTTGATTCCACTCCTCCTTCTCTATCTCACTGCATTATAACTTGGTGAACAGGCCTTTGCATTGTTTCCATTTGATTAGCTTTATACTAGGTTCGTAAAGTCACAAGCCTAATATGTCAATCTGGTGCCAGATGTTTTTATGTGCTAGATAATTGAATTGAGACGTAAGATCAATCGTGAAACATGATTAAATTCTGGTACAGCATGAGCCCTTGAACAGTGCAGTTCAACATCCATGACATGCCTGGGCATCAGGTTACATAGGACATGCAATAGTGACGTCGATGGCATGCACACACATCTCACATTGCTACAATATTTGAAGCGTGACTCGAAGCATAACTCAAACACAGCATACAGCAGGAGTCCAAAAAGAAGGGTCTCTACCCAAAACGTCACCCATTCCTCCTCTCCAGAGATGCTGTGTGTCGCGCTGAGTTACTCCAGCATTTTGCGTCTACATTCTATAGAGGGACAGAGATTACATGGACCATTGCTGAAGAACACAACTACTGATTTAACTCCCATACAATGATGGAACAGATTTGTTTAATTTAGAGGCACAGTTCGGAAACAGGCCCTTCGGCCCACTGAGTCCATGCGACCAGCGATGCCCGCATGCTAACATTATCCTACACACCCTAGGGATAATTTACAATTATACTGAGCCAATTAGCCCACAAACCAGTATGTCTTTGGAGTGGGGGAGGAAACCAGAGATCCTGGAGGAAACCCATGCAGGTCACAGGGAGGACATACACACTCTGTACAGACAAGCCCCTGTAGTCAGGATCGAACCTGGGTCTCTGGTGCTGTAAGGCAGCAAGACTGCGCCGCCAGTTTGATGATGAAAATGAAGTCATGTTTTATTTCAAGGTCAAATATTGTAACAATGTGAGATGTGTGTTACTATTTCAAGGGTATGGGATGGGGATGGGGAATGGAAGCTTAACCACTCTGATCCTCTCCTTAATATACATGACTATTGTCCAATGACCCATAAGCGAGATGCCCATTCCTGTGGCTGTATCTCACATTGGATTACAATATCACATGCATATTTCCAGTTGAGGACCCACCGTTATAGTAGCTCCAGGCAAGGTGATGATAGAAACATAGAAACATAGAAACATAGAAATTAGGTGCAGGCGTAGGCCATTCGGCCCTTCGAGCCTGCACCGCCATTCAATATGATCATGGCTGATCATCCAACTCAGTATCCCGTATCTGCCTTCTCTCCATACCCTCTGATCCCCTTAGCCACAAGGGCCACCTCTTAAATATAGCCAATGAACTGGCCTCAACTACCCTCTGTGGCAGAGAGTTCCAGAGACCCACCACTCTGTGTGTGAAAAAAGTCCTTCTCATCTCGGTCCTAAAGAATTTCCCCCTTATCCTTAAGCTGTGATCCCTTGCCCTGGACCTCCCCAACATCGGGAACAATCTTCCTGCATCTAGCCTGTCCAACCCCTTAAGATTTTTGTAAGTTTCTCAATCTCCTAAATTCTAGAGAGTATAAACCGAGTCTATCCAGTCTTTCTTCATAAGACAGTCCTGACATCCCAGGAATCAGTCTGGTGAACCTTCTCTGCACTCCCTCTCTGGCAATAATGTCCTTCCTCAGATTTGGAGACCAGAACTGTACGCAATACTCCAGGCGTGGTCTCACCAAGACCCTATACAACTGAAGTAGAACCTCCCTGCTCCTATACTCAAAACCTTTTGCTATGAAAGCTATCATACCATTCGCTTTCTTCACTGCCTGCTGCACCTGCATGCCTACTATCAATGACTGGTGTACCATGACACCCAGGTCGCGCTGCAACTCCCCTTTTCCTAATCGGCCACCATTTACATAATAGTCTGCTTTCCTGTTTTTGCCACCAAAGTGGATAACCTCACATTTATCCACATTATACTGATCATTCAGTTTGTGCACAATGAGCACTCAACCTCTTCAATGTATACACAATTACAGTGCAACATTGCACCAGAGGCCTGTAAATTCCCTTACATGTACATAACTCCTGGCTCATGGTCCATGTGCAAATAGCAATGGTGAAAGTCCCTCCCCCACACCTTAATCCTCTTCACACCATTGCAGCACACTTCATTTCCACAGTGGATCTAAGTCCTTTATATATACTGACTGTTACTCAGAAGCTCCTATTCTTTGGGACCATTTGGGGAAATTTGAATCAATGTGACAAAACATATAATTTTTGTATTAATTAATTAATGATTGTTATCTTGGACAATATAAGTACACACCTTTGTTGATTTGCGCCACTACTCCATTCAGCCGTGATTTTTGCTACTTTTACAAAGCAAAATAATGTAGACACTGGAAATTTGTAAGATATGGTAAATGGTAGTGAATTGAGGAATGCTGTGGAACAGAGGGATCTAGGAATAACTGCGCATAGTTCCCTGAAGGTGGAATCACATGTAGATAGGGTGGTAAAGAAAGCTTTTGGTGTGCTGGCCTATATAAATCAGAGCATTGAATATAGGAGCAGGGAAGTAATGTTAAAATTGTACAAGGCATTGGTAAGACCAATTCTGGAGTATGGTGTACAATTTTGGTCGCCTAATTATAGGAAGGATATCAACAAAATAGAGAGAGTACAGAGGAGATTTACTAGAATGTTGCCTGGCTTCCAGCAACTAAGTTACAGAGAAAGGTTGAACAAGTTAGGTCTTTATTCTTTGGAGCGCAGAAGGTTAAGGGGGGACTTGATTGAGGTCTTTAAAATGATGAAAGGGATAGATTGGGTTGACGTGGATAAGCTTTTCCCATTGAGGGTAGGGAAGATTCAAACAAGAGGGCATGACATGAGAATTAAGGGACAGAAGTTTAGGGGTAACATGAGGGGGAACTTCTTTACTCAGAGAGTGGTGGCTGTGTGGAATGATCTTCCTGCAGAAGTGGTGGAGGCAGGATCGATTGTAACATTTAAAAGTAAAGTGGATAGGTATATGGACGGGAAGGGAATGGAGGGGTATGTTCGGAGTGCAGGTAGATGGGACTAGGGGAAAATAAATGGTTGGCATGGACTGGAAGGGCCTAGAAAGCCTGTTTCCGTGCTGTAATTGTTATATGGTTATATGGTTATATCTGAAAATGTAGGCAAATCGTAAAGTTCAGGCAGCTGCTGTAGACTTTTAAGTATTTCCAGTTTTTCTGCTTTTTTGCCAGAATTTTGTGAAGTAAATTGAGAATATTGTGGAATAATTCCTAAGAGATTGTTGGTTTGCTCGAAGCTACTGGGTGCCAGATAATGTGGCAATCTTATAAAAATCCAGATATTTGTAATTTCATGTTGACGTTCACTAAGTTTCCAACCAAGCATGTAAGCTTGCAAGTTCTGGTGAAGAATAATAAAATTCGAATGAAAGATTTTTTAAACAAAAACATTAATGGTGCTTCTCTCTCCACAGATGCTGCTCGATCTACTGGGTATCTCCAGCACTTTCTTTTTATTGCAGTGGCAGCCTTTGACTTCTGCATCTGCTGACATCTCCAGATTTTAAAAAAGATATGCAATACTCAATGTGTTGTGGGTGTACTCCTTTGATATTTGTTTGCACTGTTTGAATAAAAAGTGAAGATATGATTGAGCTTCATTTTCTTCGATCAATCAATGTAAAGGAGTGGACTGTGTAATACATGTTATATTTCACCAAGAACAAGTCAAGGCCACTTCCACCAAACAAAGTATAAATATAGCATTCTCTGAGAAATCCAATTTAATTCATTTACCTTTAAAATTCTTATTCTGTAGCTCAGTTTGATATTTTGTATCTTAAAATAATTTCACTCCCACTAAAAATAAATGGGAAGGATCCCTTGAAGCCATAAATTAAATTTAGAAAATCAGTCAGGCATCTTGGCATTGAAACTTACCTGTACCAGTTTTTTCTGCTTTAATTTTGGCATTTTTGCTTGCATTTATGAGGTAAGGTGGTTGTGTTCGAGAACCATCCCTCCTAAGAAGTAGAAATTTACAGATTCTCCAAGAAATAATCAAAAAGTCTTTATGTGCCAAATACCTGCGCCAAATAACTTTTCATACTGACGATAAATTCACGATCAGATATTTTTGAAATCCCAATTGTTCTACGTCTGGCTCTCCAGACGCTGATTCCGCATACTCGTAAACACATCTTGCTCCCAAATCCTGATGATCCTTTAAACACACTTTAGCCTCAGTTCCTACACTCTCTTTAAACTCACCATCGACTGGTTCTAGCACTCTGTTAAAACTCACCATTTCTCACACTCCTTTTAAAGTTACTGGCTTTTGGTTCACTGGTAAATGTACGATACTACTGTGTAACATCTGAAAAATGAATTATAAATGTGTTTGAATACTAATTGAGAATAATATCTAATAGTCCAGTAACTTTGCCAGTCCAGCACCATAGACGTGCCAAGCATGCCAGATTAACAGTTTTATTGTATTTACACTATCATGTTGGAAGTTAGTATACTTTCAAGCCAACTTATAAAGATTCCGTGCATTAAACCAACAGTGCACTCCAGGCAAGGTATGTTTGGTGCAAGGGCCTGACCAGAGGGATTCCTTCCATTCAATCTAATACCACAAGTTAAACTTAAACTCCACCCAACAGGTTATTTGCATTCATTTGCAAACCTCACCCCAGTCCCTGTCTTCATCAATGCCTTGAAACACATCACCACAACTCCGATGCCTGCCCCCCTACAGATGTCCCAGCCACCTGCCCTAGCTTCTTTCCCAGGCACTCCCTCATCCTCTCACACCAACCCACAACATGACATGCAACATGTGTACAAAATTATGAGAGGAAGGGATCAGGTAGATACATGGAGTCCCAAGCCTGGAGTAGGGCAATTGA